>PVJN01026541.1:0-28938 GCA_004026805.1 Lasiurus borealis | reverse complement strand
CAGTTTGATTCCCGGTCAGAACACATGCCTGGGTTACAGGCTGGATCCCTAGTTTGGGGTGTACAGGAAGCAGCTGATCAATAAGTCCCTCTCATCATTGATATTTCTTTCTCTCTCCCTTCTTCTCTGAAATCAATAAAAATAATTTAAAAAAATACACCCTAAATGCTCACTACCTGGATATTAAATATAACATATGATAATTAAATATTTTTCTTTCACACTTTTATAAGATCTCAGGAAATGCAAACATCTTGACAAAAGATACTGATCATAGTATCAATTCTATATTTTAATGCTCGTTATGTTGGTCTGTCATGAAGTTATTTCAATAGAAGCCAAGTATTTAAACAGTCTTACTTCCAGACAGTTCTTCCATTAACATGAACTCATATATAGCTAAAAATTCTAATGTAGATGGAAAAAAAGCAATTTAACCGGGTTATCTCCCTTTCCTTCTTTGAAATTCTCTAGTGTTGACATGAAAATTACAATTATGTACAAGCCATTTTTACTATCACTATCTTTTTTAGTAAGTAGTGTAAAATGGAAAGCAATCACAGGAAACTGAAATGTCGAAATAAATTGAAAAGTAAGCCAGCGCATTTTAAGAAAATGCTAACACAGAGATAGATAAGTCCCTTTTCTAAAACACAGATAGTGAATAAATTACATGGGCTTCATGTTGTCTTTCAGATTGGTTTTTGTCTCCAACACATCCTTTGAGAGAATATAAAATTCCACGGCATTCCTATCATTTTTATTTGAGCAATAAAAATTGCTAGTCATCATTATTTTACTTTTAGTAAAATAAGCCATTAATCCCCCTCAAGATAAAGCCACTGCAAATTACTAAAATAGCTTGTCCTCCTTCACAATGGAATTTCTCTAATTGTTTGGACTTAAAAGCTCATCACCTTTATCAAAGGATATCAAGTAGAACAAATTAAAGTAAACCTTAATTACCAGTGAATCTCCTCTGTGATTATAAAAAAAAAAAGTCCTGATTCTTATTTAAATTCCAATTGCTTTTTTAATGGAAATTTTAACATTTTAATACTTTCTAGCTTGGGAACATGATAAAATATCGGTGGAGTGCAGAGAAATTGATGGCTCTTGAGCTACATTGCTTTTCTATTGGGAAGGATGAGCAAAACCTCATCATTCCCAATAGAAAAAAAATCATGCTATTATCTTCTTGCTTTAAGAAACACCCAAAAAACTCATTGATAAACATGTAAAATAAATGCAACTCACAATTGCATACATTACTTACATTAAATTGATATTTTATGGTTAAAACTCCCTTACAAGTTTATCTCCTCTGCTACATATGTTTTAGATAACATTGATGTCTTCCAGCCTATCTGTGAGACTAAAGAGTCCTATTTGGCCATAATGACAAAAATGAACAAATCAGAATGAATTCTCTACCTATATGATTGGTTTGTATTAGCTTTATCTCATCGTGTGGCCCCAACTTTTCGCAGAAAATAAATATGAGACTAACAAACAAAAAGAGGCAGAAAACTATATAGAGAAAAAATGTAGAGGAAAAATCCCAATTATATTTCCAGAGCCCTGTGTCTATCACTGAAATAATTTGTTAATTTTTTAACTTAATATTTTACGAAAATTATTTATTATTCTTTCATTTTTAGTGCCTGAAACTTCAATACCCTGCTACCATGAACCACAATCTGTATTAAATGTCACCATTTAGTTTACAAATATCGTTGACTCAACCATTGGAGTTCACCAATTGTAATCCAAATAGTGAAGTTGTGTGCAGATGGTGGTGGATGACAGAGGCTATTGTAAGGCTTACAATACTGATATGGTTGAATCAGCATACAGTCTAAGATGGGGAAGCTTCTGTTAGAACAGTGGTTCTCAACCTTCCTAAGGCCGCGACCCTTGCATACAGTTCCTCATATGGTGGTGACCCCCAACATGAAATTTTGCTACTGGTATGCATCGTGATGTAAATATCTGCATTTTCCAATGGTCTTAGGAGACCCCTGTGAAAGGGTTTTCGACCCCCAAAGGGGTCACGACCCACAGGTTGAGAACCACTGTGTTAGAAGGAATTGTTGAGAATTATTTTTACGCTAAGGAAAACCACTAATTAATAGTAATTGTAATCAATAGGTCAACTGAGACTTGAGCAAATATCGTAGAAAACTGTCAAAATAATGGTGCAGGTTGACAACTTCCTATAGTCTTTAATATGATAAAAAAGACAAAATCTCATAGTCTGTAGACAAAGTCATGTAAATGTTTGCAATGCACTCAGAGGACTACATTCCAAAGCCATTTAAATGTTTGCAATGTACTCATAGAAGTACATTCCAGAACACTAAAGGTGAGAATTCTACTTCTTTTCATGTATGCCTCTCCTCCCAATCTTTTATCCTCCTACCGCAGTGGCAATGCTGAAATGTGATCATGGTTTCAGTGTCTTTAAAAATTAGAAAAGTGAACATCTTCACTTCTAATGAATAATAAGCAGTATCATGATTGCTTTCCCACTCACAATACAGGTTAATGACTGTATGTCCAGATGTTAGGAAATGTGTTAAAATAGATATTCTTGAGTGAAAAACAACACTAATTACACTATGTTCTTTTAGGATCTAAGAACTGCCTTCACTATGGTCATAATTGTAGCTTAATACTCTTTAGTTTTATTTTCAGTAGCATTCTCTCACTGAATCCTGGCAGAATATAGCAATATGAAAGGACATAAGATCATAGGTTCTTTTAAGCTATGATAGATTGTCTTATTTCTTTTTACTTTCTTCTTCAGTATATCACTTTGAGTTAATGTTGAAGACTGTAATAAATTGACATCATGTGTCCAAACCCTTCCCTTTATTCTGAAGGTCATTTGGAAATGAGATTGCCAGCAGTTTCCAATAAGATTCTATTGTCTAAAAAATACTTAAAGTAAAAATATTCAAGGAGCTTTTCAGAGATGTGACTAAGGGTAATTATGCACAGAAATACACAGCTACCTTGACACTTTTTTAAGAATTGCATTAAGACATATATTAATTCTAATTAAATGTATGTTTCAGTAAAAAATATTTTTAACTTCAGTTAAAATTAAATATTTTTCCTAAGTAATGGAAAGTCAACTAGATTTTACCTTGTATTAAAAAAACTTTAATCATGATTAATACTGAATTATTTTGAGAAGATGAGAATTGGTTTTTAAAAGATATAATAAAAACTTAGTAAAGTTACATGAGATTCTAGATTCACAGGTTTAATAAATTCACTTACTCAGCCAATCAAACCAGTAATGTCTTAACATAAGATGGATCCCTGGAGAAAAACAAGGATGTGAATCTTGGCTTTGTCACTAAGTAGATGCATATCTTACCTAATACTAGACAAATATGTAAATTGACCCATACCTCCACTATGCCCACAGCCAATCAGGAATGAGTATGCAAATCAACCCAACAAATATGGAGGGTTAATTTGCATATGCAGGCGCAAAGCAGCTGGATAGGGCAGGATGCCTGTTATGAGGGAGAAGGGGGACGGAGGGAGCTACAGGAGCGGTGCTGTGGCCAGGAGTGGGGACTTTGTGGCCCCTGGGTGGCCAGGAGCAAAGCCAGGGCAAGGAAGGCCTAGTCTTGCACCAATACTATGCAATGGCTTCTAGTAAATTATAAAAAGCTATTTTAACTCTCTTTAATGACTGTTAAATATCCAATAAACATTTTCTGTTCTTGTTTCTAATATTATTGTTTTTACTCTACAAATCTAAAATAAATATTTTAAGTGATAGTCTATTGATTTTAAATTTGGATAAAGTGTGTATTTTTTTAATAAATTATTTCATTAAGTCATATGCTGTGTTTGGATTGTTAATTCATATTCTATGTTAAGGTTCAATGCCTCCCTAAACTTACTTGCTAAAGGGACAAAATTATATAAGTAGATATGGAACAGTATCTGAAGGAAAGGGTTTAGAATCCTGACTCTATTCCTTCTTAGCTATGTGACCTTAAACATTCTCAATATTTTCTATTGTTCAGCACACCTTTAGAATGTATGGAGCACAGACAAATACTGGTAGGAATTAAGTATTGCTTACCTTAATTTGAGTTGCAACCTTGTACTGATTTGAAAAAATTTAATGAATCTACTTATGTGAGATATGGCCAGAGGAGCCTGTTTGAACTTTGAAAGATTGGAGATAAATGTTCCATAATCAAACCCAACTTCTCATTTACATAGAACATGTTAATTTTCAATATAATGTGCCAAATTATCTATTTATTTATTGGTACAATTTTTTTCTGTTGTTGAAATTATTTTTCTTCTTTGAGATTAAGGCATCTCCTATGCCACTGAATTCTAATCCACTGATTACAATATAAAGATCTCATGGGTGTATCTCTATAATTATTCAAGAGGTAAGTAAGCAAATAGGTAATAAGTATAATAAATAGGCAGCCATTCCTCTTACTATTAATTGAAGAAGCTCTGGGCAAATGGCTGTCTGACCTTCTTAACTGAGCAGCTTGCCTTAAATACTCGCTACTAATGTACATACATGATCACTTGGCTGTCAATGCTCACCACCATCTGTTATGATGGCAACATGCCTGCTTTCAAAATACTGTGATATTTTAGCCCGCAGGTGCCAACTAAGTAGATTGGCAGCCTGAAATTCTAAGGGTACTTACTTTTTTTCGGCAGAAAGTAATGCCACATTAACACCCCTATGGCTTCTTCTCGCCATACCACCTGTTCATTCTTTTTAGGCCAAAAAATGTTCATGGAAAGGCAATAGTGAGTACTAGAGAAAAATCAGTGAGGATTGTTGTAAAAGAATTACATTTCATTACATCCTGGTCTATTTTAAAAACAACTTTATATAGTTAAGAGTATAACTATATAAATATAGTTATACTATATTTAAAATATAGTATAAAAATATTTTACATTGTTTTTGTTCTTCTGAAGTTTACAACTCAAAACTAACAGTTTGTGATTAAAAAGTGTATGCACCAGGAAGTGTTTTAGATAAATATATGATGGGAGTTCAGAATGGAAAGGAGGTATGTGAACTCTCTCTCGGAGTTGCTTAGAACAGGTAGAATTTTGGAATAAAATATTCCACCAATAGGAAGAAAAAGGAAATATTTTCCAGCAAAGAAAAATAGCACAGCCATCCCATAAGTTACGTAGGGAATTAGTGTATAATGAAGAAAATAGAAAATATGTACCTGAATGAGCATATACTCATGTAATTTTTTGTGTACGTATAGTTGGATCACTGAAATATCACCATCTTGCTGGGCACTTGCTAGATGCTTAATAAAACAGGTATAATAGCTACATAGATGTAGAAGTAACTGTATACCAGTATAGATAGATAGATGATAGATAGATAGATAGATAGATAGATAGATAGATAGATAGATAGATAGATTATAGATAGGTGGCATATAGATGACAGATAGATGATAGATAGATTACTGATAGATAGATAGATAGATAGATAGATAGATAGATAGATAGATACTAGTCTGTTGTATCAGACATTATATTATGAAAGTGTTGGTTAAGTAAGTTTAAATACATATAACAATGATAATTACAGAATAACTAACATGTGGAACTGACAGTATGCTAATTGCTTCATGTGCATTGTTACATTTAATACTCACAACAAAACTATCAGATAATCAACATTTTATTCCCTGTTGAATAACGCATGTCAGAGTTAGTTAGGTTAAACTATTGGTACAAGGTCACATTTACTAGTAAATGAGGGGATAAACTGTGACTTAATCCCAAATTTGCTGAGTTTTTAAAGTCCATTTTTTTCTTCTTTTTTTTAATCCTAAACCAAAAATATTTTCCCACTGATGTTTAGAGAGAGTGGAAGGGGACGAGACAGAGAGAGAGGGAGAGAGAAACATCGATGTGAGAGAGATACATTGATTGGTTGCCTCCTGCGCATGTCTCCACCAGGGGCAGGTATGAAATCTGCAGCCAAAGTGCGTGCCCTTGACAGGAATCAAACCCAGCACCTTTCAGCCCACGGGCCGATGCTCCATCCACTGAGCCAAACTGGCTAGGGCTAATATTCATTTTCCTCATGACTACATGAGGCTGTGAAAATAATAAAAGAATTTCAAGTTCATTAAATCTGAGTTATGTTTTTATATACCCGAGGTTTAATCATAGCAACTTTATAATTTTGCATCTTTCCCTAGCATTGATTTTGACATTTATAAAATGGGGTTGTTTATTTCAGGATCTTTTCGTCTCTGGTAACATTCTCTGATTTTTAAAGGGCATCTGTGTTTGATTTTCTGAGAGCTGTGTGTTAGGATTTTATCTGTCACAGTTCTATGTTGTAGATTGAATTAGAGGTTACACCAAAGTTCACACCACATTATATTACACTTAAGCAGCTCTTTTCACAATCTTTTCCCGGAGAACTGAAGGTCTCTGTTGCTCATGGGAGTAGGATTCTTAGGGTACCACTGAAATAAGCATTTTTGGAAGACCTCACATGAGAATGAGATGTGGTAAAAATATTTTATTTTCATGGAGTTACAGTCCTTGGGTGGCAAAGTCCCATGTCCCTTAATCCAGGGGCATCTGTGGGTGCAGCAGAGCCAAAGCGAGTGCCAGTGTCCAGAGCTTCCATTCCACAATGAGCTGGGTCTGGCAGAGCATTGGACTAATTACCATATTTTCCCGCATATAAGACGAATGGACGTATAAGACGACCCCCAACTTTTCCAGTTTAAAATATAGAGTTTGAGATATACTCGCCCTATAATATGACACCCGGTGTATAAGATGACCCCCGACTTTTCCAGTTAAAATATAGAGTTTGGGATATACTCGCCCTATAATACAACACCCGGCGTATAAGATGACTGCTGACTTTTGAGAAGATTTTCCTGGGTTAAAAAGTTGTCTTATATGTCGGAAAATACGGTACAGTCCATTGTGTGGTCCCACATGGCCCCGAGCCATGTGGGCAATGCAGGGGGGCATGCCCCTTGCCACAGGAGAGCCAGGATCCTGGCATGTGAACTCGATTTGTTCAGTAGTTTATATTGTCAGATTTCTTGGCCTAGCAGTGGCCATTCCTATCCTGGACACAGATTGGCTTCGAGGTGTGACTGACATAATCACCTTCCCATGGCACCTAGACCTTACTCAGCCTGTATATGTTGTCCATCCTCCTCCCCCCAACCACCTTCCACGGGTCAGCAGGTCAGACTTGGAAAGCGTTAAATTAGCAAAGCTTTATGAATGGCATGCCTGTATTATCTAGTCTTCCCTTCACTCCTTTCCTGTTCAATAACAGGCAGATTATTACAATGGTATCAGAGATACTTGAAAAATTGCTTTTGAGAAGGGACACATATGTATGCCGAATGGAGCGCAGCAGTGAGAATGACTTTGAAGATAGAGGGGGAGGGGTTCTGAGTGACCCTTCGCTGCCTTATTATAGAAAAGAAGGAGCAACCCATCAATCAATCAATAAATAAATAAGCAAACAAACAAACAAATAAATAAATAGAAGATGTGCACCTGACTATCCAGAACTAGAATTCCCAACCAAATCGTTGTTATTAGAAATAGCATGGATAACATATACTTCCATATTACAGTGGTACCTCGAGATACGAGTTTAATTCATTCCGTAACCTTGAGGTGTGAGAAACTATGAGACGCTCGAGTGGCGGTAAACTGGTGGGTCGTGTGCAGCCGGCCGATCCGCACAATTACTCCTACCTTAAATGTTGCTCGTATATCAAAGCAAAAATCAATATGATGGTTCATATCTCAAAAATCTCATTAGGGCACTCGTATCTCGAGGTACCACTGTACACATATCACCGCATTTTGGTGACTCTGTAAAATCAGCCTGGTACACAGGGAACAGCAGAGGCAAAGGTTATGAGTGGGAGAGGCAGGCTAGGAGAGGGATCTTCAGAGTCTGAAGTGCATGCAGCTATCACTGTTGACCTCTATCGTGTGATTCAGGAAATCTCTGATGGGGCCTGAGATATTGTATAGTGAGCTAGCTCTCCAGAGATTCCCACTGGGCACTACCCTGTGGGCATTAAGGAGCTGGGAGTCTATGGCAGCCATGCGACAGTGAGGCCAGGAGGGTCTGAACCAGGGGGGTGGAATTGGAGCAGAGAGAATGGGGAGTGAGGCTGAAAGAGGGAGAAAGCAGGGCATAAACAAATTGTGACCCAATTGCATCAGCTATATTGTTTAGGACAGGGGTCGGCAAACTCATTAGTCCACCGAGCCAAATATCAACAGTGCGATGGAAATTTCTTTTGAGAGCCACATTTTTTAAAACTTAAACTTCCTCTGAGGCCACTTCTTCAAAATAGACTCGCCCAGGCCGTGATACAGTGGTACCTCGAGATACGAGTTTAATTCGTTCCGTAACCTTGAGGCGTGGGAAACTATGAGATGCTAGAGTCGAGGTAAACTGGTGGGTCGTGTGCAGCCGGCCGATCTGCGCGATGACTCCTATCTCAACTGTTGCTCGTATTTCAAAGCAAAAATCGCTCGCTCGAAGGCTCGTATCTCAAAAAACTCGTATGCTAGGGCACTCGTATCTCGAGGTACCACTGTATTTTGTAGAGGAGCCACACTCAAGGGGCCAAAGAGCCGCATGTGGCTCATGAGCTGCAGTTTGCCAACCATGGGTTTAGGAGAAACTATGCATGAAATTATGACTCTAGATTTTAACACACATATGTCTTTGGGGTTATGAGAATGACAGTCTCTGTGTGTTTTTGAATGCACCCATTGGAGACAGCTCGAACTCCCTGTGTCACTGAACCGGAAATATCCTTAGGAATCTGAATCCAAACAAACGGGTGTATATCTCGCTCTTCACATTCGGAGGAATGATTCCTTGAACCTAAAACAGGCATTTTTGTAGCACAGCCAAGCTCTACTTTTCCGGGGAGCCTCATGCTGTCAATTTCTGACATTTTTCTACACGGAACAGTGCGTTTGCTCCTTCCTTAGACTCACAGGGCATTTTTGCTGTTTCTGTGAAATTCTGTCCCACATTTAATCGAGATTCAAATCTGCACAGTCAGTCTTGTCAAAGCTGCTTATTTCTTGCCATTAGGTCTGCATATGGATCGTGAACAAGCTCACCAGGTCAATAGGCAGTATTCAAAAGCTCTACAAGCTAAACTCCTCCTAACAGCACAAGAAAATATAATACAAGCAATAAACCATTGAATGAATGATGTTACTTTTGTGTACTTTTTGAATCTAAAAAACTTCCTTTCAGAATAAAAAAAATATATGATTTAACTGCAATGATTAAAAGCCAGTCTATACTAATAAAAGGGTAATATGCTAATTAGACTGGGAGACCTTTCAGACAAAGCCATGGTGGTGGGGCTGAGGCAGAAGTGTTTAGGGGTGATCAGGTTGGCAGGGGAGGGCAGTTGGAGGCAAGCAGGTCAGCAGGGGAGGGCAGTTGGGGGTGAGCAAGCTGGCAGGCAGAGAGTTAGGGGCAATCAGGCAGGCAGGCAGGCAGGTGAGCGGTTATGAGCCAGCAGTCCCTGTGGGATCAGGCCTAAACTGGCAGTTGGACATCCCCTAGGAGGTCTCAGATTGGAAAGGGTGCAGGCCAAGCTGTAAAACACCCCCCTTCTGCACAAATTTCATACATCGGGCCTCTAAGTATAAAATTTGGTGAACAATTATGCATTTAGCAAGACCACAAGAACACAAGAAATATAAAAAAAAAAAATGGGTATGTTTGGTCCTTGCATATAAAACTTAAATTTTAAACAACTTTGCCAATACAATCCTTTCTTTTTTTTTGCTACAAGTACAAACTTTTAATATTTCCTAATATGCGATGCAGGTGCTAGCATGACATAAGTCTGCTGTATTATTTTCTCCTCAATCATATCTTCCTGTTCTTAGACCATTTACTTTGCAAAATGTGTAATTCTTTCGTTGTGCCTTTAAGATGCAAATGTTAATAAACAACAACAAAAAGAAGTCTTTTTGCAGTTTATTAACCCAGAACTGTCTTTCTCAAGGACCTGCGAGCCATTCCTTTGAAATGCAATCATCAGGGAAGATAGTGTTCTTATTTCCCAGCTCTCTCTGGGAGGGTAGAAGCCTGTAATGAGGAGAAGAGGAAGTTTCCTTTTCCTTTGAGTAAAGCCAATTAGCGAACACAGATGGCCTAATCGCAGAGAAAAACATGCGCAAACTCAGGAATAACTGAATACGGCAGACAAGCCATTGATCAACCCACCACCTATGTCGCCAGTACTTTTCCACTCGCTCTACCCCAGTGTCAAAAACCCTCCTGCCTTTGGTTTCTGTGGAGCTTGGAAGGCAGGTCTTGGCTGTCTCTCTATTGCTGACAGAATAAAATCAGCTTCCCTTGCCTCATCTTGTTCTGTGCGAATTTGTCTCTTCATCATGCCACACAATCTGATTTTAAGAAGTATGTTCAGATAAGATTTTTTTAAACTATAAGCTCTTAATAAACATCATAGGTTATTAATATTATTAATATTTTCTGACTTGGGATATTTCCGGTTCTCTATCTGTCATGAGTACATCCTGATAATATATACTGCTATTATGAAATTATTTTTTCCTGCACATTATGTGTATTTTAGTTTTTCTCAACATCTTGACCATGTAGGTTATGTTTTTGCCTACTACAGTGGTACCTCAAGATTCAAGTACCCTAACATACGAGATTTTTGAGATACGAGCCATCCAGCGAGCGATTTTTGCTTTGAAATATGAGCAACAGTTGAGATACGAATAATCGCACAGATGGCCGGCTGCACACGGCCCACCAGTTTACCAAGACTCGAGCGTCTCATAGTTTCCCACGCCTCAGGGTTATGGAACAAACTAAACTAGTATCTTGAGGTACCACTGTACTATAAAATTTCCCATTTTACTAATACATACTTTAGTATACTGTGGTCCCTTGTTATTCCAAGTAAATCTGTGCTCAATACATTAATAGAAGGCTTATAAGAAATGCAGAGTTTCAGGCCCTACCCAAGAAGTAATAATTCATAATATGCACTTTAACCAGATACCCTGGTGATTCCTACGCACTTTGAAATTTGAGAAGCTACCTTCTACTTGGTTGAAGTGGGTCTACTAATTCTACTCAGAACTTAGAGATGGATAATTTTTCCTGGTGATTAACAAAAATATATGAAAAATCTAGTGGCAGAAAAATGTAAAAAAAAAAAAAGATGTCTGTTCTCATTATAGAAAGAGAGTAAAATAGACCGTAGAGATGACGCTTTAGTTTTTTTTTTTTTTTTTGGGGGGGTGTCTCAATTATATTTACTATACAGATTTACAATGTTATACATATGACAGTACCACCTTTTCTTAATTATTGTAATTTGTCATAAGATGTGAAATTGTGAGGTGTGAGTCCTTTAGATTTTTCGTTCTTTTCCAAGACTGTTTCAACCTTTTGCATTTCCATATGAATTTCAGAATAAAATTCTACAAAAGCAATTGGTATTTTGGTGGGGATTGAATGAATCTGTTGATCAAGTTTAAGACTATTACCAGCTTAACAATTCTAGTCCACTTCACGAACATGGGATGTCTTTTGATTTATTTATCTCTTTAATTTCTTTAAAAATATTGTATGATTTTCAAATATGTTATATATATTCTTATTAAATGCATCCTAAGATTTGATAGATTTTTTTCAATAAATATATTTTTAATTTTCTCTATGCCTTTCATATGCTTTTATAGATTTCAAATTTTTTTTTTCAACAATTTTTACCGGTTATAGTTTTAAAGTCTACAGAGCTCTTTAAAAAAATCAATCTGTAAATAGAATATCTGCTGTTACTTTTTGTTTTACTTACTGAAGTTTCATGCTATACATGGACAATTTAAAAAGTTATCAAACATCCAAAAAGTAAATTTTATGTGCAATTTTGGGCTTGTATTACTTTATCTCTGAAGTAACCTTTTTTTCTTCACTGAAACTCAAACCCATCTCTCAGCACAGTAAGATACAATATTTTTTGTTTGATAGCAGTGTCCTTTTCTACCAATTGACAAAATTTAGCAAGTCTAGTTTAAAATTTTAATTTCTCTAAAGATTTGGCTTGTCAAGTTCAGACTTAATCGATTGTTTTCCATTAAAACTTTTCTTCTCTTCTTCTCCGTGTCTTTCTCTTTCTGAACTTAAACATATCCAAAAATTTGCATAATAGTTTCAAATGTTATATAAATAATGTCTTTTCTTGAACAATTTGAGTGTAATTTGCCAACACTGACAGATAGAGACATTCTCCAATGTAACAATACCAATAATCCCTTCTACCTTACTTTTAGATTTTAACTGATTTTGAGGCTTCAAAATTTTATGAGTAAAATACATACAATAGTATACTTACATTTGAATATTTAAAAAGATAGAAAAGCTTTTCATAGACAGCAGTGCTTAGAAATAAGTTGCCATTAAGAATCAGTTTTTGTTTGGGGTAAGTAAAGTCTTTTTTAAAATATAAATATAAGGATAGATAGATAGATAGATAGATAGATAGATAGATAGATAGATAGATAGATGATAGATAGATGATAGATTTCAGAGAAGATGGGAGAGGAAGAAAGAGATAGAAACATCACAGATGAGAGAGAATCATTGAAAAAGCTGACTCCTACATCCCTGCTACTGGGGATTGAACTATAGCCCTTGATCAGGATCAAACCTATGACCTTTCAGTCTCTGGGCCAATGCTCTACCCACTGAACCAAACCAGCTAGACTGATTAAGTCAAGTCTTAGATTTAATTTTTGATTCTAGGTTTTTTTACAGTTTTATATGTGAAGAGTTTAATGTAATTATCTATTTCCACAATATTCCAATAGGTGTTTTAAAATATTTTATAGTTTACATACATAATTTTGGTCAAACTCAAATTACTTTATTAAATAACATCTTACAGGGAAGGGGAATTTTTAATTAGATCAAACCTTCACCTTTACCCTATTATATGTATATAGTTAACAAGGTGGTGTTTTCCTTATAAAGAAGTAAAATCAGCAAGTTCATTTTTCCTAAATTTATTCTTATGATTATTAATGTAACTATGACTAAGACTCAATTTTGAATCATCTCTACTGCCATTATTGTTTTCTGTGCCCAATTATAAAAATCACAGTGTATAATTTTTTATCATTTATAAATCCAAAAGAAAATCTAGCCTACTTGTGGTATAGATTCATAATCAAGGTGATTACCAATAAGCAATTGTACTTTCTAGAGTACACTGATTTTTTTTTTATGAAAGTGTCCTAGTAACCGGAGCTAAGAAAAACTCTTTTTTATGCATAACTGCTTTAATAATAGCATTATTACATAGAGTAATTCCTTGTTCATTTATTTTGATATCAATTTCTCAGTATTCAAGAGATTATAAACTGAATGAAGCCCTTTGTGCATGGATATTATTATAAAATATAAAAAAGAATAAGAATTTTCAAACATGTAAACAAATTAATAATGTATTTCATTCTTAATTCTTTTATTTTTTAATATATTTTATTGATGTCTTACAAAGAGGAAGGGAGAGGGATAGAGGGTTAGAAACATCAATTAGAGAGAACTATTGATTAGCTTCCTCCTGCACACCTCCTACTGGGGATGTGCCTGTAACCAAGGTACATGAAGTTGACCACAATTGAACCTGGTACCTTTCAGTCCACAGGCCAATGCTCTATCCACTGAGCCAAACCGGTTAGGGCCTTTTTAATTATTTTAATAGATTTTAATTATTTCAAGAATAAAATAAATATCCCTAATACAATATACAAAGTCCTAAATAATCTCATATATTCCCCTAATGTTTTCTTGGCTTCATAAATCCCTAGCACTTCTGATTTGGTGTGTTTGTTATAGCCTCTGGACCCTGAATTCTGCTCTCCTCTTAAACTGGAAATATCCCTTCAGCTACAGTGTTGACTTAAATTATTTATTTTTATCTTTCTAATTGTATTACAAATAATTGGTTTAATTTCAGTCTATTAGGGACCAGTTGTCTGAGGATCAGGGTAACTAGATATCCCTGATATACATGGACATTACACTTCATTCTTTTAGAACAATTTCACAATTACACTGTGTATGTAATAAGGCAAGATAAAGAAAGAATACATTATTTATCAGACTAAATCATGTAGAATATGCATGAAAATATTCTAATTTATGATTTGGGAGACTATTGAGTTTATATTTTATATGCCTATCAATCTATAAACTAAAACAGCCCAGCAGGTGTGGTTCAAGAGTTGAGCATAGACCTATGAGTCAGGAGGTCATGGTTGGATTCCAGCTTGAGGCACATGCTCAGATTTCAGGCTCAATCCCAAGTAGGGGGCACGCAGGAGGCAACTGACTGCTGATTATTTCTCATAGTTGATATTTCTATCTCTCCTCTCCCTCCCTTCTTCTGAAATAAATAAAATCATATAAAATAAAAACACAAAAACAATATTTTTGCTCATCAGTATAGTTCTCACTTTTGTACAAATCCCTTTTTAGTAGGAAGGAATGATGGAGGTGAATATGTGATAAAAATTTCTGATTTTTAATCTCTTAAGCAAAAAGAATATGTTGACAATCAAGAGGAACCTACTCTACTTAGTTGGCATTCATACAGGTTCTTGCATATCAAATACTACATTTTTATGTCCAAGGTAAAATAATCTTATTTTACAATTAATACGAGCTATTAAGATAACCTATTATTTTCAATATTGAACCACATGTGAATCGTGATCTAAGAACATGCTTTGTAATATATACAAATGTTACTAACTCTCTGATTGAACAAAAACTAAAAACAGAACTGTTGTTAAAGCATATTTAAATTATTTCTTTGATTTATTAAAATCTTCTATTATTAAATTTGAAGGAGATAAATATGTGTAGAATCACTTGATTAATATCTATGATTAATGAAATAAATCTTCATGGACTTTTTTGTAGCTAAATTATACATCAAAAATAATTGACCTGTGACTCTACACTCTGCGATTCAAATATATGATTAAACACCATAACTTAAGCACCTTAAAGTTTATTCACCCATTATTTTATAGCTTAGTCTTTGACTAGGGAGCACTTTCCACAGCTAAAATATGGCAATGATCATGAATCAGATGGTTATCAGACAAACTTCTGCGCTGTGGTTCCCAGAGGAGAGCTCATGTCTTTCTCACTGTGCTCTAGTTCACACACCGAGGAATTCACCAATCTGCTGCACATTTTCGTTATAGGATCTGCAAAGCCCCAGAGACAGATAGAACCAGATATGGAGCCATCAACAGACGTGTCTTCATTATCATTCATGACCAAAGCTTCTGTTTCTTTAATACAGGGAAAACTAATGGGCATGTATTTTTTTTTCCTGAGTAAATGTTTAGAAATGCCATAATCAATATATGTGCTTTTACAAAATTGGGGAAATAATATTTTTAAAATAAATGCAATATTTTAAATACATATTTTTATTTGTTGATAGTATTACAGATATCTCCCATATTCCCCTTCTTTAAAGTCAACGTAGTCATTTTATACCAATTTTTGTGTGTGTGTGCTTGGGATCTATCTTTTTATTTTATTTATTTTTTATTTTTTCATAACTTTTTCTTTATTAAGGTATTACATATGTGTTTTATCCCCTATAGCCTTCCCACCCCTCACTAATGCCCTCACTTCGCGCCCCGCCCCCACCCCCACCCCTCCCCGGCCCACGTCTAAGTTCATTGGTTAGGCTTATATGCAACAGACAAGTTCTTTGATTGATCTCTCTCCCTTACCCCCACTCTACCCTGGCTTCCCTCTGAGGTGTGACAGTCTGATCGATGCTTCTCTGCCTCTGGATCTGTTTTTGTTCATCAGCTTTCTGTTGTTTATTATATTCCATGAATGAGTGAAATCATATGATTTTCTCTTTCTCTGACTGGCTTATTTTGCTTAGCATAATGCTCTTTAGTTCCATCAATGCTGTTGAAAATGGTAAGAATTCCTTCTTTTTTAGTGCATCCTAGTATTCCATTGTTTAGGTATACTATTATTTTTTAATCTACTCATCTGCTGATGGGCACTTAGGCTGTTTCCAAATCTTAGCTACGGTGAATTGTGCTGCTATGAACAAAGGGGTGCATGTATTCTTTCTGATTGTTTCTGGTTTCTTGGGATATATTCCTAGAAGTGGGATTACTGGGTCAAATGGGGATTCCATTTTTAGTTTTTTGAGGAAACTCTATATTGGTAATATAATTGGCAAATAATGTTCTACCATGCAGTGGGCTTTCTTGTTGTTTTGTTGATGGTTTCTTTTGCTGTACAGAAACTTTTTATTTTGATGTAGTCCCATCTGTCTATCTTTTTAAATGTGATGGTGTAAGCTGATGATATTTTGAGTATAGGTAGAGTGCAACCCTTTGACACCTTGGTTTCCCACAATGATACTGATTTCAGAATTCTACTTTCCACAACTGTAAGAAAATAGATTTCTTTTTCTAAGCCACTAACTATGTGGTGATTTGTTACAGCAGCCAGAGAACTAAGGCATTGCCTCTCACCAAATATCTAATTAGGAAGATGAAATATTAGCTACACTTGCTTTCATTAGAAACATATCTCCTTTTTCAATCATAAACATAGGGCTTTTCTTTTCTTAAGATCAAGAGAAAAATGTCTTGCCCAGCCAGAATGGCTCAGTGATTGAGCATCAACCTATGAACCAGGAGGTCAGGGCATATGCTCAGTTGCCAGTAGCCAATTGATGATTCTTTCTCCCCCTCCTCCCTCTCTTCCTCCTCCTCTTCCTCCTCCTCCTCCTCCTCCTTCTTCTTCTCCTTCTCCTTCCCCTTCTACTTCCTCCCCTTCCCCTTCCCCTTCCCCTTCCCCTTCCCTTTCCCCTTGTTGTTGTTGTAGTTCTTCTTCTTCTTCTTCTTCTTCTTCTTCTTCTTCTTCTTCTTCTTCTTCTTCTTCTTCTTCTCCTTCTCCTTCTCCTTCTCCTTCTTCTTCTTCCTCTTCTTTTCTTATTTTCTCTTTCTCTCCTTCTCTCTCTATCTCTCTCTCTCTCCCTCCCTCTCTATCATCAGTGAAATATATTTAAATAGGATAAAAGAGGGAAACCTCTTTATTTATTTAATATATCAAGAGGGAGTCATATTTTTCCTCTTTATTATGTCTTATCAACATTGTCCTGTAACAGTGACCAAATGAAAACCTGATATGTGTTCTCTGTTTTGACTTTGGGTTAATATTTAATAATTTTTCTGGCATATTCCCAGTCATACAAGATTCCTTAGCTTGTGACCAATGTCTCTCTGCAGTCACTTTGTCTTCCCCTTTTCCACCTATGTCAACCTCTCTTTTGCCACCTTCTTATAAGAATAAATATGAATGTATTTAGAACACCCCCTGCTATTCAGAATAATATATACATCTCATGATCTTTGATTTAGCACAAGGTGCAAAAAGATTTTTGCCATATAAAGTAACCTTCACAGGTTCCAGGGATTAAGATATGGACATTTTTGGGGAGGACATTATTCAGCCAACTGCAGACAAATGAAGTAAATCTTTTCCTTTTTATTTGTATACAATTAAAAGTGAAATACATGGGCAATTATCAATCTTATTAAAAAACATAAAGAAAAAACATTTTTTATTTGTTATATAAAATGCTCATTTAGGTGAAACTATTTATAGCCATTAAACATGGAATTTGATGAAATCTGTTTTCGAATGTTGAAGAATTATAGAACTTCTTTAACACATTATCCCAATTTAAATATCATTGCACCTATGTTTTTTTATCTTTTTGCTATTGCAGTACATGGGTAAAGATGTTAATATATATATTACTAGTTTTAAAACTGCTTAGTGTACATTCAATGAGTAGAGAAAACCAAGCAGTATGATTTGGAAAGCTTAAAATATTATTGGTTGATTCAGAAAGCTAGCCAATTCCCATCTCATATACTAGTATATCCAAATTCAAGAAAAAAAAAGCACTCTATATGATTCTAAATGCACTGCTTACTGCCATTATTAAAAATAATGTATACATAAAGCAAATTAGAATTCATTCTTATTATTTGTCATGAATTGGCTTAAGAAGTATAAATCATTTTAATATTATTCTAACATGAATTGCCTGAAAAATTTCCTAGAGAAAAAAAGATATTGACAATATGCATTCAGTTCTTGGCAAGATCTGCGTCCAAAATCTGAGCCAAGGGGAAATAAAAATGTGAGGCAACAGTGCTTTGGATTTAGAATGTTCATTGCCCTTGAACACTTAAGTCTTATTTCCAAAGATAAAAAGCTTACTGGAGTGTGCTTCTTTATTATGGTGCTACAGCTCTGATTTCTTCCTTGAAATACCTATGATTTCCCTCTGTTTGGATAAACAAAATGATATTTAAAATGAAAACTTAATCCTTTTATAATAAACCCATGTTAAAAATGGCAGGTCACAGAATGTATAATGTTAAGTTCTTATTTTATACAAACACAGTTAAACGCTGCCATGACTTCAAAACTATTTAATGGCAGTGTACAAGCAATGCACTTTGACAAGTAGTATTTAGTCTATTTCATTTCTTTCTGAACAAAACAGGAAAGCATTCTTTTCTGTTTTAATACACATATTTTTGTATATATGTATTAAATATATAAAAAAGGAAACAAAAAAAAGGAAAAGGAAAGCATTTTTAATCCCACTTCCCTCTAGTTTAATTTGGGGAAGTAATTTCAAATAATGTCAATATACAAATTTTTTGCATAAACATAAGTTTAATAATCAGGTTAATAGAAAGGAAAGTGCTTATGTTTGTAAAATAAACCTTAGCAGGCATCCAATAAAGAATTTAATCTACTTTACCTAATGTAGTTACTATTATGTTGAACAACAACAAAAAATAATCATTTCTTAATAATCTGATGGAAAAACAAAATGTAAACATTTTCATATACAGCTAAAGTATTAACATACTATATGGCTTCAACAAACATTAAAGATGTTTATAATTTTCTAATTATAAAAGTGAATAATCTCATTATTTTATTTGAGTATACTTATGCATCTTCTTATGTATAAGGTACTATCATAGGCTCTACAGATTCATCATCATGAACCAATATCTGTTCTTATAGAGAATATATTACACTGAGTGAAAAAAATAAATAAGATAAAATATCTGACATGCTAAAATAGTGATAATTTTAATTAGTTAAATCATTTATATATATAACAATTTTTGGCATTCCTGTCAAAAAGTACATTTATTGATTTGAAATGCCCAAAAAGAGTTGTAATTCTCAATCTTATGTTTTTATTCAATCTTATGGGACAAAAAGCATTGCAGTTCTAAGATTTTATATTTCCTTTTCAAATTCAGGAGTGTTTTTACTAAGACAATTTAAAATGATGTGCAGAATGTAATTTAATTATATTGCTAGACTTAATATCAATATGAGAAAATGCAGTAGGTGCGATGTAGAAATAATGTTACCATGGCAACCATGTGTTTTGTGAAGTAAAAATCATTTCTGCTGTAATACTCCATAAAACCAAAACCTTAATTAGAAGATTCCCAAGAAATTATAATGTGTACATTTTTTTATTTTTAGTTCAATTCATAGTCTAGAGTCAATATATTTAAATAGTTCTATTTCTTCTAAGTTTATAGCATGTTTCATCATATTTATTCTTTAAGAAAGAGCCCAAAGGTACCAATAAAAAAATAAATTAGAAATAGTATTCTAAGAAAAACAATAGATTTTTCAGAGAAGAAATTCTTTGGTAATAACATTTTTCTGTATCTTTCTTGAACATTTCTTCTTCCATCATAACCATAGAAAATGTTTTTTAAAAACTGGTATTATATAAGATGTGTTATATTGACACAAGTGATAAAAAATTTACATTTAAAAATTGTAATGGAGATAAGAAATATAGTTCTAAGGTCAATAATGTAAATTAATTTCATAAAAGTTTTGTAATCTCAATGATAAAGGGAGCCTATGCTTGCCAACAATTTGTGAAAACAAGCTGTTAACATTTTTATTTTAAAAAATAATGTTTTTGTCTTTAAATAAAACATCCATAGTACTGTTTGTCTTATATAATAATCTTAGAGACTTCACTAAGTCTCCATTAAGATGCTTCATTTAAGATCTCTATCACATTTCTTATATTTGGATAATAACCTTTTTGAAAGATAAAATTTGTTTTACTCCTTTTCACTTGTTCAATTAATGCAGTACAATAGCATTTGGAATTATTTTTGCACTATTAAAAATTCTCTATATATAAAACTTTAGATATAGAATCAGGTTTTCCCATTAATTTGATCCACAGCAGTAACTAGAATAAAAGCCACATGACAGCAAACTTGTAATTATAATTTGACAAAAAAAGTCTAATATGCTAAATGTCTGGTTGTCTGATTGTCTGTACAACCAGGTAAAGCATAATTTGCTAATGATATGCTAAGACTGCTCAACTGATTGCTATGATGGACCACCAGAGGGAAGATGCTTCAACTGGTAGGTCAGCTTGCTGCTGGGGTTGGGCCGATCGAGACTAAGCAAGACAGACTGGGCACATTCTGGAACCCTCCCATAACCCATCCCTGGCTGGCCAACCTCCTGTGTCCCTCCCCGGCCCCAACTGTGCACCAGTGGGGTCCCTCGGCCTGGCCTGCACCTTCTCACAACTGGAGAACATTGGGTCAACTGTTGTGGCCCAATCCTGAAAGCCAGGCAAAGGGAAAACACTAGTGCACGAATTCGTGCACTGCACCTCTAATTTTAGTAATAAATTTACTTCATATTATCTTTACTTTACATTCATCCTATATTTTCATAAATTTTATATATACTTTGAAGTATTCAAAATGAAATGCTGGACTACAGTGATCACCTCTTATATGGTTACCAATTTTATTGTGTGTGCCTGTGATGAGGGCACCTGAAATCTCTCTTAGCAGACTTAGAGCATTGAATAGATTGTGATTAACTACAGTCATCATATTGCACATCTGATTTCTAGGTTTATCCATCCAACGCAATTGCAATGTTGAATCCTTCGCACAATATCTTCCCCCTCACTTCCCTGGTGACCAGTGGAAGTCATGGATACAGAGGGCAGACTATCGTCATCGTTCTATGCCATTTTATATAAGGAGCAATACAGGGAACATATCTTTGACCAATCCCGCCCCATACTGAGGGGTGACGGTAGTTACATTTTTAGTGAGTCAAAAGGTACACATAGATTTAAACCTTCATGAGGGATGGCGCTCCCAATCCTTGCATTGTTCAAAGGTCAACTGTGCTCATGATTCTTCATCCACTAGGGATTGTACGCGAAGAAGACTAAAGGAAATTGCATGAAAGCCACTAGTTTTTACTTAAGTTGATACTTAGCAAATTGGGAGGATGCTGGGGGCAAAGTGTTGTGCAAGCAAAACATTTTTTAAAGATAGTAGCGGAACTGCTATAATATTTCTGGAAAATACCTCAAGTATTTTTTAGCTCCTCTGCCTTTTACTTTGCATGAAACAAACCTACACTATACTGCAAACATTTTGACCTAACTGAGATATTTTCTCATTATAATAAGATATGCTATTTAAACAAGTTTGGGTATAAAAGAGCAGAGAGAAAAACTAACAAACACAATGTTGTTACCCTTTGGGGAAAGCAGATATAAAACTGACAAACATTTAGTATTTTATACAACAGAAATCCATTAACTGAAAAAGCTCTTAAAAGCTCAGCAGATTAAACTTGATTGTATTATCATAAAAGCAATTTATTTTTTAAAATATACTTTTATTGCTTTTAGAGGCGAAGGAAGAGGGAGAGAGAAAAAAACATCGATAATGAGAGAATCATTGATTGGCTGCCTCCTGCACACCCCCTACTGGAGATTGATCCTATAACCAGGGCAAGTGCCCTTGACTGGAATCAAACCGGGGACCCGCCCCCCGCCCCCAGTCCCCAGGCCAATGCTATACCCACTGAGCCCACGCAGCTAGGGTCATCAAAGTAATTTAAAATGTATAAAAAAGGTAAAAATCTGCTGTCCTACAGATTTTGCCTAAATTACCTTAAAACAAACAAACAATTATAATAGTGAGAGCTGAATATAACATTAAGTTCATATAAAATTTTAAAAAATGTTTTCAAAATATTAATTTAAAAATAATTTACTTCTTTAATAAAGTTAATAAAATCATATTGTATCTATTGGAGCTAAATTTAATCATCTCTGTGGACCATTAAAATGCTATTGTAAAAATATATATACAACACTAAAGGAAAGTTGCAGTTTAACTGTTATGTTTTTTTACTATCAGTGAAGTTATAATCGTTTTACTTGCAAACTAAAAAGCAAAGTAACTGGCAAAATGATGAGTACACAGTATCTCAGGAACTGACATCTTTCAGCCCTATGTTACAAAAAATGTAAATTATGCTTTATGCTATTAAACTGTATTTTCTATGCAGCATTTGAATTTAAAGACAAACTACATTTTAAGTCCACACATAAGAGAGGATCATATAAATAAACTATGCATGAAATACTTACATTTACATAATATGAATCATAAAGAATGTGTGTTTTAGAAAAAATAACCAGGAGTTTTCATATAGAACACGTTCTAGTAGAATTTCATGAAAGGCTTTGCATTTTTATGTAGCTCTGATTTTTTTTACCATTTTCTAATGTCTGGATAGAAAGTTTAAACGTGAACTTTACAAACGATTGCCAAGTGCTCATTTTGTGATTGAAGGCAAAGCTGCTGATAGTTCCTAAGTAAGATTATCTATCTCTTTTGCCCAAAGATAGCAATTTATATTTTATCATATCCAAGTTTCATTAAAATTCATTTTGCTGCTTCTTAAATTCACTGCAGTGCAATTCCTTTTGTCTCAATTAACATATAAAAAGTATGATGCGGAACATTTAAGTGATATTCAAGGACACATACAACTTAAAGAGAAAAAATTAGAATTATCTTGGCTTAGTTTTAATTGTGCTCCTGCCTCGAACTATTCATAATTAGCAACTTTTTTTTCTTATTTTGATAAATATTTTTTTTGGAGAATCCTGAATGATCTCCATTTGGTGGGTAATGTATTAAAGTGGCACATTGAGAGATTTACTCCTCTAAAATGACAGATACTATAAAACCCTAGAAAGTGGTTCATGAATGCAATCAAGGATTCACTCGAGAAGCCTTTTTGAAGTGTAGAGGAAAATAAGGGAAATGTATATGTGAACTGTTAATTCATGGTAAGTTTCCTCTTTTACATTCTAGTTTTCTCCTTTTTATTCTGTGTCCAGCTATAAGAATGTGCAAATGGCCAAAATCGGTTTGGCTCAGTGGATAGAGCATTGGCCTACAGACTGAAAGGTCCCAGGTTCGATTCCGGTCAAGGGCATGTACCTTGGTTGTGGGCACATCTGCTGTAGGGGGCGTGCAGGAGGCGGCTGATCGCTGTTTCTCTCTCTCATCGATATTTCTCTCTATCTCTCTCCCTTCCTCTCTGTAAAAAAAAATCAATAAAAATATATTAAAAAAAAAAGAATGTGCAAATGTCCCACTAGTTTTATCTATTTCTCTCCAGATCAAGCAACAGCCTCCATGAAAGCGCTCTGCCTGTTTGGCACAATGCCAGGCAAATAAATAGAACCAAGACATATTGTCTGCATGGCTGCTTGAGTTGTTCACATTATCACAAGTTAATTACTTTATTAAACCCATTTCCTCAGATATGATATCACTTTCTATTGTAGTAAAAGAAAGCCATCATTATTAACACAATTTTAAGTGTACGGTATAATACTGTTAACTGCAAACACAAGGCTGTAGAGCAGAACTTTAGAAATTTTTCATCCTGTAGGGCTAATACTTTATACCCATTGAAGAGAGACTCCCCACTTATACCTCCCTTAATACCTCACAACCAAGGTACATGCCCTCCCTTAATTCCCTCCCAAACCACCCTCCGAGAGGACATATAAAATTGATTGGGTCAGGTAGAATCATCGATGGATGCTAAGAGTCGGATGAACAGTTTTTGGTGAAGGAGATCAATATGTCTACCTGAAATTACTTCTTAAATCTGAAGGGAAACAATGAGAAATCTAGCATCACTAATGTGATAGTGGATTGCACTGACAATACACACCACCTAATGTGACGGAGGACATCAAAAGTAAACAACATCAAAAGTAAAACAAAACAGCCGAGACCGGTTTGGCTCAGTGGATAGAGCGTCGGCCTGCAGACTGAAGGGTCCCGGGTTCCATTCCGGTCAAGGGCATGTACATTGGTTGCGGGCACAACTCCAGTAGGGGGTGTGCAGGAGGCGGCTGATCGAAGTCTCTCTCTCATCGATGTTTCTGACTTTCTATCCCTCCCTGCCTCTCTGTAAAAAATCAATAAAATATATTTTTTTAAAAAAAGTAAAACAAAACAAAAGAACAACAACATGCGTTCTGACAATTGCTATCCGTTCCCATTGTCACTACTCTGGAAAATCAATCAATTGCCTCCAGAGGAAGGGTACTGGCTGCGTTATAGGTTACAGGATGTTTTTAATTTTATTTTCCTTCAGATTGTATGAAGGTACATTTTTCCACTTAACAAGTGCTGGTGAACTTGGGAATGTTTTCACGTTTGATGAATTATTGGTTTTAGGATATAAAGTGACTTCTTTTTGCATTGAAATTGTATCTGGAATGAAAAATTACAAACGTGATGGTTTTTTCAATTTTCATTGATATTCAGGAAGATTGTTTTAGTTTCGGTCTTTAGTTCTCTCTACCTGAATCCTGAAGTGGTGGGAATCCTATCTAATTTTTCTCTCTCTCTAAAACCATAGGAAAACTAATTTAAGACATTTTAACACTGCATACTGCAATCTGGATAGTCAAACCATACATTCTCTGCTTTATTTCAAGCACCGGTTCCTAAGAGCAAGAATTTTCAAAGAATTATGAGCTTCTGCTCCTAGCTGCGCCCCATCAGGGCACCATGGAACAATGCACCTGTCAATCATCTTTAACTCAGCTCCAAACCATTTCACAAAAGCGAAAGTGTTACCAAGTATCCCAGAGCAGTTCAGCTATTTAGTGGGCTTTTCATCACTCACTTTCCATATTTATACCTCTTTTCCCTCCACGCATTCTCATTTTGTATTTTAACTTTACCTGAAGCCCTGACCTTGGCTACTCTATATTTCATGATATAATCCATTAAAAAAAAAATAGCTCCAAGCCAATCTGACACAAATCACAATCTCAGAAGAAATTGTCTTAAAAAAATGTTAATGCTATTGAAACATTTTTGTGTGAAAATACTGTAATTTACTTCACTTTCCATTAAGAATCTATTTTTCATTAAGAATTTTTTTAAAGATATGTTTTATTAATTTTTTTTTTTTACAGAGAGGAAGGGAGAGGAATAGGAAGAAACATCGATGAGAAAGAAACATCGATCAGCCTCCTCCTGCACGCCCCCTACTGGGGATGTGCCCGCAACCAATGTACATGCCCTTGACCGGAATTGAACTTCGGACCCTTCAGTCCGCAGGCCCAAGCTCTATCCGCTGAGCCAAACCGGTTTTGGCAAGAATTTAATGACTCTTTATTGACCAGTACTTACTTTTATTGTAGCCTAAAAAAATAAATAAACATCTTCTTTCCCATAAAATGTTTCTTCCCAGACTAAATTATAGTAGTGATCTCTTAAAGGCCATTTCCCTTAAAGGAAAAATATAAGAAAATTTGACAATAGTTTAAACATTTCCATTAAAAAAAAACACACAACTCTGCTAGCATATTAGTTGGGATGGTACAAAAGCTATACATTGCACTGTGGGGAAAAAAAGACATTTTATCAATATAGAGCATTTTTACCCATGAAGATCCTCCATTTATATAGCTTTTTAATATTTCACTGCAATATTCTGTTGGTGGCAAGGTTTCAATATTTTATTGTTTTCAGTATACATGTTATTTAAATTTATCATAATGCATGTCATGCATCTTGATGCTATTATAAATGCTAATGTAAGTTTTTAAAATTTCTGTTATTACTCTTAGTTGAGATATATATCATTAATTTTGCATTTATTTAGTTGTAACATATAAAGGTTTTTCTCTTTAAAATGGTTTTCTAGTAGACAGCATGTAGTTGAATATTTTAATTTTTAAAACTACTTTGACCACTTCTTCATTTTCATTGGTATGTCATTTCATTTTTTTAAAAAAAAAGCACAAGTATTTATCCTGATTACTAAAGTGTTGATACACAATTTCTTAAGTTTAACGCAGTCTTGAAATTGTGATGATTGCTAATTTTCCAAAACTCCACCCAATATCATGTTTCAATGGTACAACTGTGTGAATTTATAGATAAGCAAATGACTCGGGGAAATGTTGTGAACTTGATTTTTTTAGAGACATTATGCAGAAACAGTGTTAATTTTATGAGAGTTGCATTTAACACAAACGCAACTTTCTGATAAAGTCTCAAATCTAGGTTAAGTATCATGCTGATTAGAGGCATATTTGGTATAATTGCACTAAAGTTATCAAGCAGTAACAACAATAAAATTCTTTAAAATGTTACATCAGTATGTTCTTTATATTTTCTGTTTATACAGTAGAATTTGTTTTACTTTAAAATAGGAAATATTATGGCACCACCTGGAAATTTCCCTTTAATGAGTCTAGAAGAAAATTAAGGTGTTTTTTTTTCTCTGTAAAAAAAAATACCTAATGAATCCTTAACGTTAAGCCAGTTTTCTAGCTTATTATTTTGCTGAGATTTCTGTTCAATGTTAACCTCACACTATACAACGAGCTTTTCAGTGAGATTGCTGCAGTGAGATTGGAAAGGGTCTCATCATTAATCTTAAGGAAAACTGAGTAATATCCTTGTCACCAATTTGGTATTAAACACCTTATAAGTTATATCTATATATTTAAATATCAAAATACAAATTAATCATCTGTGAAATATGGACAATAATAGTACCAAGCCTGAAAGTTATCGTGAGCATTAAAGTTGTGTGTATTTAGAATATTAACAGAGGAATCTAAAAGCATATGTTCTTATTGTCATTATTGTCTTAGAGAGATGTGTGGAAGAGACACTGACCATCCCTAACTGGTTTAAATCAGTGGCTAGAGCGTCAGCCTATGGACTCAAGGGTCCCAAGTTCAATTCTGGTCAAGGGCATGTACCTTGGTTGCGGGCGCATCGCCAGTAGGGAGTGTGCAGGAGGCAGCTGATTGATGTTTTTCTCTCATTGATATTTCTAACTCTCTATTCCTCTCCCTTCCTCTCTGTAAAAAAAAAAATAAAGTATATTAAAAAAGAGAGAGAGAGAGACTAAACACTCATTTTATCACTGGCCTTGTGCTAGATATTTTTACTACTTCATATTCAGTCTCAGTAAACATGTACAATAGGCTGTATTGTCAACCCATAGAATAGGGAATGGCATCAGTGTCTTTTCAGTGGCAAACAAATAGCAATGAAGGTGCTGCTCCTCTTATATTGTCTCACTGCAGAATCCTAATATTAATTACTAATATTAATTACTTCTCCCAGCCTAGGTTGTGATATATAATAAAATAAGGGGGCACTGATGACCTGGTGAAAGTTTCACAACCAGTCCCACCCAACAAAAAGGTTGGATATGTATAGCTACATAATTTATTACAAATTTTATTAATATAAATTATGCATAGCATATAATTTACAAAGGCTAACGTAAGTAATACTTTTTATTATAAATTCCAGATAGTTAAGGAAATCTCACCAAATGCTTGGGTGATCTGGGTACAATCTTATATCTCTACTCATCTAATGGTTGCATATCTTGATATTTCTATTTATGTTAAAGAGTATGACAAAAGTAAGTTCACAAAAACATATGTCAGAACTTCTTCATTCTTTAATGACACAAATGTTTTTTCCTTTGTTGAATGGATAAAAGCCTTTGAATATTTAAGGTGTATTTTCAATTTTTGTGCTATTCACTATGAAATGGTTGCAATTTTCTATTTAATCTACATTGCTAACATTTTCTTCATTCACTTAACCAGGCCTCAAACTGAGCTCTGATTCATACTCAGTTGGCATGGTGCATGTATTCTCATCTGGTCTGATTTTAAGCTACTATGACATCACTGAGTGTGGCGTTAGAAAGAGACGCTCATTGGCATACAATGATGTTTGACTTCCACCATACAGACTTAAACCCATAGCCAAGTGAGATTACTGCCTGTCAAAATTGGCTCATACTGGGCCAGGACCACGTTTACCTAACGTGAAGCATTCTTGAAAAGACCCAAGCTAGAATAACTTATTAAATTTTTTATCAGTTTATAAGTATTATTTTAAAAAAATGAATTCTGCATTGCCCAGAATTTTTCACACAAAAACATTTTGAAAAATGCAGACATTCATATGCCCCTTCCTCAAGCTACCCCTATGTTCATAGCAACACAATTTACAATAGCTACAATTTGGAAACAGCCTAGGTGCCCGTCAGCAGATGAATGGATCAGAAAACTGTGGTACATCTACACAATGGAATTCCATACTGCCATTAAAAAAAAAAAGAAGGAATTCTCACCATTTGCAGCAACCTGGATGGAACTGGAGAGCCTTATGCTTAGTGAAATAAGCCAGTCAATGAGGGAGAAACATCACATGATCTCACTCATTGGTGGACAATAAAGAACATTATAAACTGATGTACAAAAGGATAGATACAGAGGCAGTAAAGCCTCAAACAGACTGAAATTATAGCAG
>PVJN01026540.1:0-28938 GCA_004026805.1 Lasiurus borealis | reverse complement strand
CATTTGTATTTAAAACTCAAGAAATTAGAAAAGAACTTCCTCAGTCTGATAGAGATATCTTTACCAAATCTGCAGCTATACTTAATGATGAAATACTAATTCTTTGCCTCTAAGAATAAGAACAAAGCATGGATGATTGCCCTACTTCATCATAGAACTGAAGATTCTCACTAGTGCAATAAACTAAGCATGGAGGGGAGGTAATAAAAGGCATAAGCTTGAAAATGAAAAAGTTAAAAAGAAAATGAAGAAGTAAAACTTTTCCTGCTGCAGAGGATATCATATCTATAAGGTATGATAAGAAAGCTACAAGAAACTATATTAAGTTTAGGAAGGTTACAGGATATTAAATCAGTATATAAAAGTTAATTTGTTTCTTATATGCCAGGAAGAGTAATCTAAAATGGAAATTGATGAAACACACCATTTACAAATAGCATAAAAGTATGAAATTCTTGCCCGGCCAGTATGACTCAGTGGTTGAGCATCAACCCATGCACCAAAAGGTCACCAGTTCAATTCCTGGGTAGGGCACATGCCCAGGTTGCTGGCTCAGTTCCCAGCAGGAGGCATGCAGGAGGCAAATTAAATATTGATGTTACTCCTTCAATGTTTCTATCTCTCTTCCTTTCTCTTTCTCTAAAAATCAATTTTAAAAAAGTATTAAATTCTTAGGGCTAAATTTGATAAGATACGTGCAAATGCAGTAGCTATATACTGGAAACTAGAAAACATTGCTTATGGATGAGAAGGTTCAATACTGTTAAGATTTCAGTTTTTCCAAGTTTGTTCTATAGATTCAATATAATCCAGGTCCATTGACACACCAACTCAAACTTATCTGGAAATCCAAAATGTCTAGGATAGACAAATTTGAAAAGAGAGATCAAAGTTGGAGAACTATTCAGGTACACCAGTTGATAATGCAGATTTTGTAATCAAAGAAAACATGACAATTTCAAGAGAAACATCAAAAGTGATTTATTCAAAGTAATGTCCATCACTAGCTACACATTTTCCCCAACTTTCAGGTAATTTGTGGATACCATCCCAATAGAACTTTTCTTGTTTTGAGGCAAACCATTCAGAGACCCAGTTTTTCATTTCTTCATATGTTTTGAAGTGCTGCTCAGAAAGTATGTGTGCCATCGATCAAAACAAGTGGCCTTGTAGTTGATGTTGATGGTTGACCTGGATCAACCCGTGATTTTGTGTGTTTCGGATTCTCAAATCCACTTTTCATCGCCAGTCACAATTTGATGGGAAAAAAATATTTTCTTTCATGCCATTGAAGCAACATTTTACTGATGACTTTTCGGTTTTCGATTTGTCTTTTGTTCAGTTGATGTAGCACCCATTTTCCTTCCTTTAAAATCTTTCCTATTGCTTTTAAACAATCGGAAATTGTTTGCTGAATAACATGTAATTTTTCTGCAAGTTGGTTTTGAGTTTCACATGCATCTTCTCCAATAATTGTTGGTCTTCAAATTTTTTCGGTTACCTGGATGTTCTTTGTCTTTCACATCGATACCAACACTTTTAAAGCATTTAAACCAGCGTTCACAAGTATCTTGAGATGGACTATGTTCACCATAAGCTTCCTGAAGTATATGATAACTTATAGCCATACCTTTCTTCAAAATAATAAGTTAAAACTTATGGCAAATGCTCTTTTTTTGGCATGAAATTCAACATTAATAAGCAAAGTATTGAGCCTACAATGGACATATGTATCCTTGACCAAAATCAAATCCAAGACCCTACAGTCAAAGGGCCAACACTCTAACAAATGAGCCACTGGGATATTAGTTTTAAGCTGTTTGTTAAAAAAAAAAAAAAAAAAAAGACTTAGAATAACAGTTGGAGAAACCAAGATGGCGGCATAGATGAACACCTAAACTGCTGCCTTGCACAACAATTTCAAAACTACAGCTAACAGACAGAACAGACATCATCCAGAACCACAAGAAAGCTGGCTGAGTGGAAATTCTCCAACTAGAAGGAGAGGGGTTCACGGAGACTCAGAGGAGCTGCAAAAAGCTGAAGTATGGAAATGCGTGCATGGAGAGGATGGGCAGCAGAGTGCCTGGCTGGCTTTCTCTGGCAGGAGGGAGACAAACTCCCAACTACACTGAACCCCAGTTCCAACTGCATTGAACCCCAATTCTGGGTGAGACTCATTTGGGGGGAGTCTGGACTGTCATGAAGAGGGAGGAGAGCACAGAAACTTAGGGGAACCGAGAAAAGCAGAGGTCTGAATGCTCTGAGTACACACATAGAGGGGTGACTCTTGATTGTGCTGCTGGGTTTTTCTAGCGGGAGGAAGATAGAACCTCTCAACCGTACTGAAATCCAGCTCCAGTTGCACTGAACCCCAGTTTCAGGTGAGACCCTGGGGAACCAGACTCATACAGGTTCCCAGAGTGCACGGAAACTCAGGGGAGCTGGAAAGGCAGAGGTCTGAAAGCACATTGATGTTTCTAACTCTCTGTCCTTCTCCCTTCCTCTTTTTAAAAAGTCTGCTTACTCTCTGCACGAGTAAGCAGAGAGGGCTGGAGTGATTACTGAGGGACACTGAGACCCAGGGGCTGCATAGGGCGGGGCTTACAGAAAGCCAAGGCTATCTGCTCAGTCCTGAGACTCCGCCCCATCCAAGCTGAACACAGAGGCTTCTGCAATTGTGCAAGTCTTGTGTCATAAGGCTGACTCCAGCACAGAAGTTCTCCTGGCATAGATACAGCTAATCCTCACAACCAGTTGGCTTGGAAGTCAATCCCCCCAGTGATACCAACAACAATCAAGACTTAACTACAACAAGGCTGTACACACATTCCACAAAGGGTTGCACCAAGAGAGTCCACCTCAGATAACTAGGGAGGCAGAGCTATTGGGCCCTATAGGACACCTACCACACAAAGCTACTCTACCAACTAAGGGAAGCAGTGAAAATGTGGAGGCAAAGGAACAGATCACAAGCAAAAGAAATGGAGGAAAACAAGTGACTGGATATAGAGTTCAAAACCACAGTTATAAGGTTTTCAAGAATTTCCTAGAAAAGATAGATAAATTTAGTGAGACTCAAGAGGAGATGAAAAAGGACCAACTAGAGATGAAAAAGACCAACTAGAAATTAAACATAAACTGACTGAAATAAAAAATATTATACAGAGATCTAACAACAGACTAGAGGAACTTAAGAATCAAATCAAAGATTTGAAATACAAAGAGGCAGAAAACACTCAAGTGGAAAAGAAAAAAGAATCCAAAAATGTGAAGGTAGTGAAAGGAGCCTTCAACTTCAAGCATACCAACGTCAGAATTATGGGGGTGCCAGAAGAAGAGAGAGAGCAAGATACTGAAAACCTATTTGAAGAAATAATGACAGAAAACTTCCCCCACCTGGTGAAAGAAATGGACTTACAAGTCCAGGAAGCACAGAGAACTCCACACAAAAGGAATCCAAAGAGGACCACACCAAGACACATCATAATTAAAATACCAAGAGCAGCCGAAGCCAGTTTTGCTCAGTGGATACAGCATCGGCCTGCGGACTGAAATATCCCAGGTTTGATTCCTGTTAAGGGCATGTACCTTGGTTGCAGGCACATCTCCAGTAGGGAGCATGCAGGAGGCATCTGGTTGATGTTTCTTTCTCATTGATGTTTCTAGCTCTCTATCCTTCTCCCTTCCTCTTTTTAAAAAGTCAATAAAAATATATTTTTAAAAATACCAGGAGCAAAAGACAGAATATTAAAAGCAGCAGGAGAAAAACAGTTAATTACCTACAAGGGAGCATCTAAACAATTGTCAGCCGATTTCTCAACAGAAACTATGCAGGCCAGACGGAAATATTCAAAGTGATGAACAGCAAGAACCTACAACCAAGATTACCCAGCAAAGCTATCATTCAGAATTGAATGTCAGATAAAGAGCTTCACCAATAAGAAAAAACTAAAGGAGTTCATCACCATCAAACCAGTATTATATGAAATGCTGAAAGGTACTCTTTAAGAAGAGGAAGAAGAAGAAAAAGGTAAAGATAAAAATTATGAACAACAGCTGAAACCGGTTTGGCTCAATGGATAGACATCAGTCTGCGGACTGAAAGGTGCCAGGTTTGATTCTGGTCAAGGGCATGTACCTTGGTTGCAGGCACATCCCCAGTAGGGGGTGTGTAGAAGGCAGCTGATCGATGTGTCTCTCTCATCGATGTCTCTAACTCTGTATCCCTCTCCCTTCCTCTCTGTAAAAATTCAATAAAATATATGTTAAAAAGTGAAAATAATATAAAAAATAAAATAATATTTAAAAAAATTATGAACAACAAATACATATCTATCAACAAGTAAATCTAAAAGTCAAGTGAGAGGAGAATCCAAGATGGCAGCATAGGTAAATACCTACACTGCTGCCTCGCACAACAATTTCAAAACTACAACTAAAAGACAGAACGGACATCATCCAGAACCACAGGAAAGCTGGCTGAGTGGAAATTCTACAACTAGAGGGAAAGAGAGGGGCTCATGGAGACACAGAGGAGCTGCAAAAAGCTGAGGTACAGAGATGCGTGTGTGGAGAAAGCGGATGCCGGAGTACCTGGCTGGTTTTCTCTGGCAGGAGGGAAACAGAGACTCTCAAAGGCATTGAACCCCATATCCTATGACACTAAACCCCAGATCCAGCCAAAACTCATACGGGGGGAGTTTGGATTGTGAAAAGGGAGAGGTGCACGGAAATTTAGGGGAATCACAAAAGATCAGAGGCTGATGGCGAGCACGGCACTGGACACAGAGGACAGACTGCTGATTGTGCTGCTGGCTTTTGAGACTGGGCGGGAGACAAACCCTCCCAACCGTGCCACTTCTGACTCCGCTAAGCCCCAGTTCGGGTGAAACCCTGGGGACCTAGACTTGTGTGGTCCTGGAGCGCAGGGGAGCCGGAAAGGCAGCGGTCTAGAGGCACTGTGCACACGTACAAGGACCATTCCAGCAATTACCAAGTCACGTGAGACTCAGGGGCCGTGACGGGCTGGGCTGACTGGAAGGCAAGGCGGTCCATTAAGCCCTGAGACTCCACCCATCCCAGGCTCAACAGAGCTTTTGCGGTTTTGCAAGTCTGGTATCATAAGTCTGAATACAACACAGAAGTTCTCCCAGCGTAGTGAAAATGCCGAGACAAGGGAAGAGATCAGAAACGAAAGAAATGGAGGAAAATAAACGACTGGATATAGAGTTCAAAACCATGCTTATAATTTTTTTCAAGAATATCCTAGAAAAGTTGGATAAAGTTAGCGAGAGCCAAGAGGAGATGAAAAAGGACCAACTAGAGATGCAAAAGATCCAACTAGAGATGCAAAAGGACCAACTAGAAATGGAAAAGGTCCAACTAGAGATGAAAAAGGACCAAGTAGAAATTAAACATACACTGACTGAAATAAAAAATATTATACAGAGTCCTAACTGCAGACTAGAGAAAGGCAAGAATCAAGTAAAAAATTTGAAATATAAAGAAGCAGAAAACACTCAACTGGAAAAGCAAGAAGAGAAAAGAATACAAAAATATGAAGATAATGTAAGGAGCCTCTGGGACAGCTTCAAGCGTACCAACGTCAGAATTGTGAGGGTGCCTGAAGAAGAGAGAGAGCAAGATACTGAAAACCTATTTAAAGAAATAATGACTGAAAACTTCCCACATCTGGTAAAAGAAATAGACTTACAAGTCCAGGAAGCACACAGAACCCCAAATAAAAGGAATCCAAAGAGGACTACACCAAGACACATCATAATTACAATACCAAGAGGAAAAGACAAAGAGAGAATATTAAAAGCAGCAAGAGAAAAGCAGTTCATTACCTACAAGGGAGCACCCATACGACTGTCAGCTGATTTCTCAACAGAAACGATGCAGGCCAGACGGGAGTGACAAGAAATATTCAACGTGATGAATAGCAAGAACCTACAACCAAGAATAATCTATCCAGCAAAGCTATCATTCAGAATTGAAGGGCAGATAAAGAGCTTCACAGAGAAGAAAAAGCTATAGGAGTTCATCAACTCCAAACCAGTATTATATGAAATGCTGAAAGGTACTCTTTTAGAAGAGGAAGAAGAAAAAGGTAAAAGACAAAAAATTATGAACAACAAATATATATCTATCAACAAGTGAATCTAAAAATTAAGTGATTTAAAAATTTGATCAACAGAATAAACTGGTGAATATAATAGAATCAGGAGCACGTAAGTGAGTGGACTGATAATTCTCAGGGGCAAAAGAGTGGGGGTGTACAGGGAGAGACTGGACAAAAATCATACACCTATGGATGAGGTGAAAGGGAGGGAGGTAAGGGCAGAGGGAAGGGTGGGAGTTGGGTGGAGGGGTGCTATGGAGGGGAAAAAAGAGAAACAAATGTAATAATCTGAATAATAAAGATTTAATTTAAAAAATAAAAATAAATAAATAAAAGTCAAGTGAATTAAAAATCTGATGAACAGAATAAACTAGTGAATATAATAGAATCAGGGGCATAGAAATTGAGTAGACTGACAATTATCAAGAGGAAATGGTGAGGGAGGTCCAGGGAGAGATTGGACAAAAATCATATACTAATGTATGAGGATAATGGGAGGGAAGGTAAGGGCAGAGGATGGGGTGGGAGCTGGGTGGAGGGGAGATATAGGAAGGAAAAAGAGGAATCATTGTAATAATCCAAAAAATAAAGATTTATTAAATAACAAAAACATTAGTAAGCATAAAAATATCTATGTTTTTAACAACTTCAGAAAATTTGACATATGAAGTTTTGAAGCTTGCTGTCAATATAACAATATACATATATAATCACATATATATTAACATATGTGTAACTCCATCTAATGAAAAAAATTTGCATTATTAACTGGTACACCTAGTATACTACCTGATTTCAAGACTTATAAATATTTAGTAATTAGGATTGGTGTACAAATAAACATATATCAATGGAAGACAATACAAGTGGTCCTTAAACAATTAGATAACCATTGTAAAGGAGGAAAAAATTTTTTTCCTTTACCTCCTTCAGGTTCTCACCTATCTCTGTAACAAAAGACAGATTAACAAGAGAAAACCAATTTATTAACATGTGTATCACATATATACATGGGAGAAAACATGGTTGAGTAACTCAAGTTCGGCTAGAACTTAGGTTTATATAGTTAGCATCTTAATGAAGGAACAATAAAATTTAAGACAAGTGATAAGACAAAGAAAATGACCTGGAATCTCTAGGGGCAGCCAATTGTAGGAAGTCAATGTGATACTGATGATAAAAGCTAGTTAGTAAAGTTTATTACCATCTCTGGGCTGATAAGAGTTGTTGTCTCTATGATTAACTTTTATTTTTCCTGTCAAAAAAAGGAGAATAGCTTAGCCCAAGCATGTCACACTCAAAGGCTAACATGGGCCAAATAAACAAGGTTTAAGTATAAGTGGGTCAGAAAAAAACAAAAGATTAAATTTTCATAGAAACGTAGGCTTATTTTGATAGAGACATGTTGAATACAAAGGGCTAAAATAAATGAGTAATCATTAACATAATAATAAAACATTTTAAGAAAAATTAATATTTTTTCTTGAACATTAACCAGACACCGAATGACTGCACAAATTAATAAGTGTAACACAAATAAACCTATTTTTCTTGTTCTCTGAAAGCGAAATATTTCCTGTTGCACACATCGAACAAATCAGTCCAAGAACCAATTATGTGGCAATTGGTTGCTAAAATATTTGCTGCTAGGTTTATTGGAGAGAAATGGTGCGCCTGCGGGTAAAGCTCTAAGGGAAATGAATGCAACATGATTATTGTAATCAGTCAATAGCAAATGTAGTTCGTTATTAATAATAATGTATAACAGGGTATTGTAAAAATTAAGTTACTAAATTTTTATGAAAACTTTTCTTACATACCATTATATTGGCTAGGCTGCAAACATATTTGTTGTGGGCCACATGAGGGCTGTGAGTTTGACATGCTTGGCCTAGCTGGTTTGGTTCAGTGAATAGAGTACAGAATGAATGGTCCCGAATTCAGTTCTGGTAAAGGGCACATGCCAGGGTTGCAGGCTCAGTTGCCAGTAAGGGATGTGCAGGAGGCAGCCAATCAATGATTCTCTCTTATCATTGATATTTTTATCTCTCTCCCCTCTCCCTTCCTTTCTGAAATAAGTAAAGATATATGTATATATTTAAATGTTTTTTAAAAACGGGGAGGAGAATACCTTTGTAAATTTATATCCTTCTCTTTGGGAAATACAGAGAGGGCAGAGAGTTTTTCTGCTGCTTAGTTTCCTTCTGCTCAAAATAAACCTTATGCCAAAGGGCATAATTTATGTAACAAATTCTGTTTTTCAAAAAACAACAGCCAAAACCGGTTTGGCTTAATGGATAGAGTGTCGGTCTGCGGACTGAAGGGTCCCGGGTTCGATTCTGGTCAGGGGCATGTATCCTGGTTTCGGGCACATCCCCAGTAGGGGGCGTGCAGGAGGCGGCTGATCGATGTTTCTCTCTCATCAATGTTTCTAACTTTCTGTCCCTCTCCCTTCCTCTCTGTAAAAAAATTCAATAAAATGTATTTTAAAAACAACAACAAAATTCCAATTTTACACCATCAAAAATTACCAAAATTGATCATAGACTTGTATGTAAGGGGGTAAAATTATTAATTTCTAGAAGAAAACATCTGAGAATATAGATTAGGCAAATATTTCATTAGCTGAACAAAAACACCAAAAATTTTAAAAAATGAATGTTTTGATTACATCAGAATAGTATTTCTCTTTTAAAAACACTGTAGAGAAAAATGAAAAGACAAGCCTTAGATTGGTAGAAAATATAAGTTTAAGAAAATGTGCATTATTTGAAGAACTCATAATTGCAAAATAAAAAGATAGCCTAATTTTAAAGTGAACAAGACACTTTGCTAAAGAAGATACGGGGTTGGCAAATAAACATAAAAGGATGGTAATTATTAATCATAGGGAAATGCAAATTAAAACCCAAAATACAATTCTTGGCATGGCTTAAAATTGAACCTGTGAGCTCAAGGACCAACAAACCCAGCCAGGGCTCAATTGAACTCTTTTTTTAATAACATAGGTTCTTTTTTTTTTTTTAATATATTTTATTGATTTTTTACAGAGAGGAAGGGAGAGAGATAGTCAGAAACATCGATGAGAGAGAGACATCGATCAGCCACCTCCTGCACGCCACCCACTGGGGATGTGCCCGCAACCAGGATACATGCCCTTGACTGGAATCGAACCCGGGACCCTTCAGTCCGCAGGCCAACGCTCTATTCACTGAGCCAAACAAACCAGCCTCGGCTGAACTCTTTTAATAATTGTTAGTCCTTAAATTTTCTGGATCCTACATAGTCACATTGCTAAATTTAGGCCAGTATCTCTTTCTTCCTAGTTCTTATAACTTGTGTGTGTGTGTGTGTGTGTGTGTGTGTGTGTGTGTGTAAGAGAGAGAGAGAGAGAGAGAGAGAGAGAGAGAGAGAGAGACTGCTGTTAAGCCTCCCATTCAAAAAATTGACTTTCACATACCCAATGGGGAGTGTGCAGGAGGCAGCTGATTGATGTTTCTTATTGATATTTCTGACTGACTATCCCTCTCCCTCCCTGTAAAAAAATAAAAAATAATAAAAAATATATTAAAAAAAACAAACAAGAAACAAAAATTGATGTTCTTTCTTGTTAAGTCCTAATACTAGCTTCAACTTACTAAATTGTATACTTTGTGCCAGGTACTGTAAATTATTACTTTGTAATTTATATATCTTGCCAGACAGGTACACTTATCCCCATTTTATAGATGACATTCAAAGAGGTAGAATAGTTTCCCAATTACATGATAATTGAGTAGAAAGCCTGAGAATAGTCACTGTTAGTCCTGTGTTTTACCTCAAGCAAAACTTTTCAGTGAGAAGTAGAAAGTCTTGCTAAAATGAATTACTGATACTTTATGAATAAAGTATAGAAAACATACTATAGAAGTTATACATACTCCCTTAGTACACCATTCACAGAACTTACTTATTGCTTCCTTCTATGTCTGATATGAATAAACACTATTGGTTTTTTTAATCTTAATCATGACTTGATTCAGAGTACATCTTATTACATAAGCACATTTTACTGGCAACTATACATTTGGTATAGTTTTATTTGCCATCCAGATATGGGAAAGTCTTAGAAATTTATCTAAACCCTCATTCTCTCCACTGATAACTTTCTTTTCAAAGTTTTTCTAATGGAGGATTTAAGCATAAATACAATAGAACAGTGATTTTCAACCACTGTGCCATAGTACACAATTTTTATTTATTGGTTTGAGAGAGAGAGAAAGGGAGGGAGGGAGAAAGAGAGATATGCCTCACCTTTGGCCAGGGATTGAACCCACAACCAACTTGTATAGAATCAAACCGGTTTCAACACAATCCACATATATAAATTTGTTGTTGTTGTTATTGAAGTTGGAATATGTTAAAGCAAATCCATGTGTATCATTTCATATGTAAACAATTCATGATGCATAACTAATAAGGACTTTTTAAAATAACTACCATGTCACTCATATCTCACAAAACTAATAATAATACTTAGTGTCATTCAATAGACAGATCATGTTCATTCAGTTTTTCTCAATTGTTTCCAATGTGTCTTTTTTTATAATAGCACTAGAGGCCTGGTACATGAAATTCATGCATGGCAGAAGGGGGTGTCCCTTTAGCCCAGCCTGCACCCTCTCCATTCTGGGACTCCTCAGGGGTCTGACTACCAGCAGATGGACACCCTTCTCACAATCCTGGATTGCTGGCTCCTAATCGCTCATCTGTCTGCCTGGTCACCCCTAACTGCTCCCTCCCCTGTGCTGATCTGATTGCCCCTCACTGCCTCTGCATGCTGGCCTGATTGCCCCTAATAGTCTCCCCCAACCCCCTTGCCGGCCTGGTCACTCCTAACTGTCCCTCCCTGCCAGTCTGGTTACCCCCAACTGCCCCCCTGCTGCCCCATTTACTGCCCCCCCCTTGCCAGCCTAATCACCTCCAACTTCTCCCCCTGCTGGCCTGGTCACCCCTCACGGCCCCTTGCCAGTCTGATCGTAGGCAGCCATCTTATGAGGGTTAATTTGCATATTACCTCTTTATTATATAGGATAACTATGGATCCATACATTTTAATTTATTTTAGTTGAACAAATTGTGGGAGCCAGAGAATTCCTTAGTGTTTATTTGGGGGTGCTGTGGTTGAATATTTTTTTGTGATTCAATCTAGAAGAACCAGAGGACTTTTATTGGGATTATAATACTGCACATTTTAAAACTTACTGATTTGCTTTGCTCACAATATGAGGATCTGAACACATGCTAGTTCTGTGAGAAAATAACTAAGTTCCTTAGTTAACCCTAAGTTTAATATTTTTATTGACTTCAGAGAGGAAGGGAGAAAGAAAGGGGTGGAAACCATCCAGGGCCTAAGTTCAATTTTGAAGATTTTTTTGTTGTAAAGCTCACATGTAAGCCTTCATATACTAAGCATGGAAGGACCTAAAATTTTTCTATTTCCTCATCATTGTTATCTATTAGCTAATGTAGTTCAGTATAACTGCCTCTCTGAAATAAATAAAAATATAGTTTAAAAATATACATCACCTGTAATCACACACCTGAGAGAGATTTTGTTTGTTTGTTTTATATTCCATGTAATAAAAGGCTAATATGCAAATTGTCCCCTCAGGAGTTTGACCTCTCACTATAATATGCACTGACCTCAAGGAGGCAGTGCAGAATGAAGGAAGGCGCTGACTGGCAGCTGGCAGCCAGGGGAAGGAAGGCCCGAGCTGGAAGCTAGAAGGCCCTGATCAGCCCTGATCACCAGCCTGGTCTAGGGACCCTACCCATACACAAACTTTGTGCACTGGGATTCTAGTCTATATGTTATCTAATAATAGACAAACATGTAAATTGACCATACCTCCACTACTCCCACAGGCAATCAAGAGTGAGTATGCAAGTTAGAAAGCCAAAGATGGCGGCCACCCAGCTGCTCCAGGCGGGGCAAGATGCCTGCTATGAGAGGGAGGGCGGGAGGTGAAGGGATCTAAGGAGCTCAGTGCAGCAGTGAATACAAGACTGCACATTTTGGAGAAGGCAGATTCTGGCCAGAGCAAAGGCCTGAGTCCCAGGTGCTGGAGGAAAACCGATACTGGAAGCCAAGGCAAGGAAGCCCTGTTGCATGAATCTCTTCGTGCAATGAGCCTCTAGTATATATATAAAAGGCTAATATGCAAAGTGTCCCCTTGGAGTTCGACTGGGAGACTGGGAGTTTGATTGCTTGCTATGATGTGCACTGACCACCAAGGCATGGCGCAAAACGAAGCAAGGCCTTGGCTGGCAGCCAGCAGCCGGGAAGGAAGGCCAAATTTATCCAGAGTGGCTATACCAATGTATAAGAGTTCCAATGTTATGAGAATTCCAATTGCTCCATATCTTCCCCAGGATTGTCAGTATTTTATATTTAAATCTTTTGCCCATTTTCAAATTGTGTTATCACTGAGTTTTGAGAATTCTTTATATATTCTGGATACTAATCATTTGCTAGATACATAATTTACATTTATTCCACCTAGTTGCTTGTCTTTTTTTTTTTTTTTTTTTTTTTTAATCCTCAGCCTGGGATATTTTTCCATTGGTTTTAGAGAGTGTATGAGAGAGGGAAAGACAGAGAGAAACATCAATGTAAGAGAAACACATTGACTGGTTGCCTCCTGCATGTGCCCTGACCAGGGCCAGGACTGGAGAGGAACCTACAACTGAATTACATGCCCTTGACCAGAATTGAACCCAGGATCCTTCAGTCTGCAGGCCTACGCTCTGTCTACTAAGTCATACTGGCTAGGGGTGGTAGCTTGTCTTTTTATCTTAGCAGTGTCTTTTGCAAAAAAAGTTTGTAGTCTTGATAAAGTCCAATTTGTCAAAAATTTTTTTTTTATTGATTGGTCTTTGGTATCTTAAGAATCCAGTTTACAAAGATTTACTCTTTCATTTTCTTCTAAACATTTTATAGTTTTACAACAGATCAATCCATTTTGAATTCATTTTTGTGTAAGTTTTAAGGTTTTTATTGGTATTCATTTATTTTTCCTTTTGGATGCCCAGTGATTTTGATACTGTTTTGTTAAAAAGACTGTCCTTTCTCTATTAAATTGCCTTTGTACCATTATAAGAAATCAGTTGGTATATTTGTATGGGTCTATTTCTGTACTCTTTCTATTTTGTTGATCTGTGTCCTTTCCCTTTACCAATTCTATACTACCTTGAATACTGTAACTTTATAGTAAGTCTTACAATTGGGTATTGTGACTTCTATAACTTCATTCTTCAAAATTATTTTGGCTATTTTAATTTTTTGCCTTTCCATATAAATATTAGAATTATTTTGTCTGTCTATTAAAAAATTCTGCTGGAATTACACTAAATATGTCAGGGAGAACTGACATCTTTCCTATGTTGAGTTTTCCAGTCCATGAAAACAGTATGTTTCCCCATTTATTTAGATCTTTGGTTTCTTTCTTCAGTGTTTTGTAGATTTTAGTATACAGATCTTGAACATATTTTGTTAAGTCTGTACTGAAGTATTTTTGACTCATAACTTAATTATGAATCATAAGTGGTATTGTGTTTTTTTTAATTTTTGGTTTTCTTTTATTCATTGCTAGTATATAGAAATTTTATTTTATTTTTATTTTTTTGGCAGTGTTTATGTCTTATGGTCTTGCTAAACTAGTTCTAGGGGTTTTGTTTGGTGTGTGGATCCCTTGATATTTTATATGTACACAATTATGTTTGTGAAAAGAAGCAGTTTTTATTTCTTCCTTGCAAATTTGTATGTCTTTTATTTCTTTTTCTTGGCTTATTGTATTGGCTGGGACTTTCATTATGATATTGAAACGTAATGGTGACAGTGGACAACCTTCACTTGTTTCTGATCTTAGGAGGAAGGCATCAGTCTGTAGGTTTGTAATAGGTGCCCTTTACAGAGTGAGGAAATTTTCTTCTATTCCTAATTTGTTGAGTTTTTATTATAAGTGAACCTTGAATTTTGTTAAATGCTTTCTCTGCAGCATTTGAAATGGTCATGTGGTGTTTTCTTCTTTAGACTCAGTGTGGTGGATTACATTGATAACTTTTGAAAAACTGAACCAGCTTTAATTCTTAGGAATAAAACCCTCCTGTTGTAATGTATTTTTCTTTTTTTAAATGTTTTTTTTTTGAGACATTTATCATCTTTGTTGGTGAGGATATTTGTAGTTTTCTTATAATATCTTTGCCTGGTTTGAGTACCAGAGTAATGTTGGCCTCTTAAAATGAGTTGGAAAGTATTGATTTCAGAGAGAAAAGGAGAGGGAGAGATGAAATTTCTTCCATTTTCTGAAGAAATTAGATAGAATTGGTACTATTTCTTCTGTAAGTGTGTGCTTAAATTTACCAGAGAAAATATCTAGACCTGTAGATTTCTTTAATAGTTACAGGATTATTCAAGTTATCTAATTCATCTAGGGTGCCTTGAAAATTTATGGTTTCCAAGTAAGTTGTCTATTTCAACTAAGTAGTTGAATTTATGTGTTTCGAATTGTGGGTAATACTCCTTTGTTACCTTTTTAATGTCTGCATGATCTGTAGTGATTGCTTTTCATTTCTTTTTTTTATTAAATCTTTATTATTCAGATTATTACATTTGTTTCTCTTTTTTCACCTCCATAGCACCCCTCCACCCAACTCCCACCCTTCCCTCTGCCCTTACCTCCCTCATATTCACCTCATCCATAGGTGTATGATTTTTGTCCAGTCTCTCCCTGTACACCCCTCACCCCTTTCCCTCCCTTTCTGTGCTCATGATTCCATTATATTCACCAGTTTATTCTGTTGATCAGATTTTTAATTCACTTAATTTTTAGATTTACTTGTTGATAGATATGTATTTGTTGTTCATAATTTTTTGGCTTTTACCTTTTTGATTTGCATCTCTCGGATGATTAGGGACTTTGAGCATGTTTTTACATGTCTCTTGGCATTTCTTATGTCCTCTTTCAAAAAGCATCTACTAAATAGTGTCTACTAAAGTCCATTGCCCTTTTTTTTGTGTTGTTGTTCCACTTATTTTTTTTTATTGAATAAATCTTTGTTGTTCAGATTATTACAGTTGTTCCTCATTTTTCCCCCCCATAGCTTCCCTCCACCCGGGTCCCACATCACCCTCGCCCTTACCTCCCCCATTGTCCTCATCCATTAGTGTATGATTTTTGTCCAGTCTCTTCCCATACCCTTTTTAACCTTTTCCCCCTGGTAATTGTCAGTCCACTCCCTTTCTGTGCCCCTGATTCTATTATATTCACCAGTTTATTCTGTTCATCAGATTTTTTATTCACTTAATTTTTATATTCACTTATTGATAGATATGTATTTGCTGTTCATAATTTTTATCTTTACCTTTTTCTTCTTCTTAAAGAGCACCTTTTAGCATTTCATATAATACTGGTTTGGTGTTGATGAGCTCCTTTAGTTTTTTCTTATCTGTGAAGCACTTTATCTGACCTTCAATTCTGAATGATAGTTTTGCTGAATAGAGTAATCCTGGTTGTAGGTTCTTGCTATTCATCCACTTTGAATATTTCTTGCCACTCCCTTCTAGCCTGCATAGTTTCTGTTGAGAAATCAGCTGACAATCATTTGGGTGCTCCCTTGTAGATAATTAACTGTTTTTCTCTTGCTGCTTTTAATATTCTCTCTTTGTCTTTTGCTCTTGGTATTTTAATTATGATGTGCCTTGGGTGGTCCTCTTTGGATTCCTTTGTGTGGAGTTCTCTGTGCTTCATGGACTTGTAAGTCCACTTCTTTCACCAGGTGGGAGAAGTTTTCAGTCATTATTTCTTCAAATAGGTTTTCAGTATCTTGCTCTCTCTCTTCTTCTGTCACCTCCATAATTCTGATGTTGGTATGCTTGAAGTTGTCCCAGAGGTTCCTTACACTATCTTCCAATTTTTGGATTATTTTTTCTTCTTGCTTTTCCAGTTGAGTGTATTCTGCTTCTTGGTATTTTAAATCTTTGACTTGATTCTTGTGTTCCTCTAGTCTGCTGTTAGGTCTCTGTATAATATTTTTTATTTCAGTCAGTATATGTTTAATATTTGGTCCTTGTTCATCTCCTCTTGGGTCTTGCTAAATTTATCCATCTTTTCTAGGAAATTCTTGAAAAACATTTAACCATGGTTTTGAACTCTATATCCAGTTGTTTGTTTTCCTCCATTCTTTTGTTTGTGATCTGGGTTTTTTTTTTGTCTCCACATTTTCGCTGCTTCCCTGAGTTGGTAGCATAGCTTTGTGTGGTAGGTGTCCTATATGGCCCAGTAGCTCCATCTCCCTAGTTATCTGAGGTGGACACTCTTGGTGCACCCCTTTGTGAACTGTGTGCACAGTCTTGTTGTAGTTAAGTCTTGATTGTTGTTGGTATCACTGGGGAGAATTGACCTCCCAGCCAATTGGCTATGAGGATCAGCTGTATCTACGATGGGAGAACTTCTCTGCTGAAGTCAGCCTTATGAGACAAGACTTGCACAATTGCAGAAGCCTCTCTGTTCAGCTTGGATGGGGCGGAGTCTCAGGGCTGAGCTGACAGCCTTGGCTTCCTGTCAGCCCTCCCATATGAAGTTCCTGGGTCTCAGAGTCCCTCAAGAATCGCTGCAACCCTCTGCATGCACTCGTGCGCATGCATCCAGACCTCTGCCTTTCGTGGCTTCCCTGAGTTTTCGTGCACTCCAGTGACCTGTATGAGTCTGGGTCCCCAGGGTCTCGCCCGAAACTGGGGTTCAGAGCAGTTGGAACTGGAGTTCAATGCAGTCAGGAGATTCTGTCTTTCTCCCACTAGAGAAAGCCAGTGGCACAATCAGCAGTCAGTCCTCTCTGCATGCACTCGCACGTGCGCGCCTCCCGACCTCTGCCTTTAACAGCTCCCCCATGTTTCTGTACACTTCTTCCTTCTCCCAACAGTCCAGATTCCCCCGTATGAGTCTTGCCCGGAACTGGGGTTCAGTGCAGTCGGGAGTTTCCATCTCCCTCCCACTAGAGGAAGCCAGACAGTCACCCTGCTGCCCATCTTCTCCATGCATGTGTCTCTGTACCTCAGCTTTCTGCAGCTCCTCTCAGTCTCTGTGAGCCCCTCTCTTTTCTTCTCGTTGTAGAACTTCCACTCAGCCAGCTTTCCTGTGGTTCTAGATGATGTCTGTTCTGTCTTTTAGCTGTAGTTTTGAAACTGTTGTGTGAGGCAGCAGTTTAGGTGTTCACCTATGCCACCATCTTGGTTTCTCCTTGTTGGCCATTTTTTTAGTAGGTTGTTTATCTTTCTTTTGTTACATTGTATGAGTTCCCTGTAAATGTTGGAGATTAAACCCTTATGGGAGATAACATTGGCAAATATGTTCTCCCATGCAGTGGGCTTTCGTATTGTTTTGTTAATGGTTTCTTTTGCTTTGCAGAAGCTTTTTATTTTGATGTAGTCTCATTTATTTTCTCCTTTGTTTCCATTGCCCTTGGAGCTGTATTGTTAAATATATTACTACAATAAATGTCTGCTATTTTGCTGCCTATGGCTTCTTTTAAGATTTTTATGGTTTCCCATCTTATGTTTAAGTCCTTTACACATTTTACGTTTATTTTTGTGTATGGTATAAGTTGGTGGTCTAGTTTCATTTTTTTGTAAGTATCTGTCTAGTTTTCCCAACACCATTTATTGAAGAGATTGTCTTGCCTCCTTTGTCAAATATTAATTGAGCATAAGGGCTCGTGTCAATTTCTGGTTTCTCTGTTCTGTTCCATTGGTCTATGTCTGTTCTTGTTCTGTCTTTCAAATTTTTAAAAAACTAGAGGTCCAGTACATGAAATTCATGCACAGATAGGGTCCCTCGGCCTGGTCAGTGATCAGGATCAATCTGTGGGGTGACTGGCTGGGTGATCGGGAGCTCTCCCCTACCCCCCTCCGCTGGCACCCACCTTGGCAGGCTTGGGGCATGCAGGCTGGGTCAGCTCCTGCATTGAGTGTCTGCATCCTGGTGGTAAGTGAGCATCATAGCAACTGATCATTCTGGCATTTGGTCTGTTTGTCTGTTTGCATATTAGCCTTTTATTATATACTAGAGGCCTGGTGCATGAAATTCATGCACGGGGGGGGGGGGTGCTTTTAGCCCAGCCTGTTCCCTCTCAAATCTGGGATCCCTTGAGGGATGTCTTACTGCCCATTTAGACCTGACCCTCTGCCAGCCTGGTCACCCCTTCCTGGTTCAGGCCTAAATGGGCAGTCGGACATCCCTCTCAAAATCCAGCACTGCTGACTCCAAACTGCTCACCTGCCTGCCTTCCTGATTGTCCCTAACTCCTTCTGCCTGCCAGGCTGATCACCCCTTAACCACTCCCCTGCCAGCCTGATTGATGCCTAAATGTTCCTCTGCCAGCCTATCTGCCTCTAACTGCCCTAACCTGCAGGCCTGGATCCCCCCCCCCCCACCTGCCCCAACTGCCCTTTCCTGCAGGCCCAGTTACCCCCAACTTCCCTCCTTGCCAGCCTGGTCACCCCTAACTGCCCTCCCCTGCAGGCTTGATCACCCCAACTGCCCACCCTTATAGGCTTGGTCCCTCCCAACTCCCTTCCCCTGCTGGCCATCTTGTGTCCACATGGGGGCAGGATCTTTTGACCACATGAGGGCAGTCATCTTGTGTGTTGGAGTGATGGTCAATTTGCATATTACTCTTTTATTAGATAGGGTAGAGGCCTGGTGCACGGGTGGGGGCCAGCTGGTTTGCTCTGAAGGTACTCCTGGATCAGGGTGGGTGTTCCCTTGGGGCGTGGGTTGGCCTGAGCAAGGGGCCTGTTGTGGTTTGCAGGCTGCCCACACCCCCCAGCAATCCAAGTGGAGGCCTTGGTATTTGGGATTTATTTATCTTCTACAATTGAAACTTTGTTGCCTTGAGTGGCCAGGGTGTGCAGAAAGCTTGGTCTTCTCCGTCACCAGGGGCAATCAAAGCCTCACTCGGTGGCAGCAGCCTCACTTGTTGCCTTAAGCCGAGGCCTGGGAAAGCTTGGCTTCCTCCATTGCCAAGGGCAACCCAAGCCTCCCTCCTGCTCTCTGTGGCCGTAGCCATCTTGGTTATGTTAATTTTCATACTCTGATCAGTTGGTGGCGTAGTTGGTGGGCGTGGCTGTGAGTGTAGCAGAGGTGCAGTCCATTTGCATATTACTCTTTTATTAGATAGGAGGATATCTTTATTGTTGAGAGTATTACAGATGTTGAGAGTATTTTTCCCCCTTGCTGCCTTCCACCTGGTTCTTGCCACACAGCCTGCCCGTCCCCCCCCTCTCCCCCCAGTGCTTCACTCCCTTATTGTCTGTGTCCATTGATAATGTATATGGGCATATAAGATTTTTGGTTAATCTCTTCCCGTCCCATCACACACATACACCCAATTTTCTCTGAGATTTGTAAGTCTGTTCCATGTTTCCATGCCTCTGATTTTATTTTATTAATCAGTTTTTCATTAGATTTCTTGTTTGTTTATTTTTAGACTCAATTGTTGATAGATATGTATTTATTGCCAATTTGCTGTTCATATTTTTTATCCTTTTCTTCTTCCTCCTCTTCTTAAAGAATATTCTTCAACATTTCATGTAATACTGGTTTGATGGTGATGAACTCCTTTAGTTTTTTCTTTTCTGTAAAGCTCTTCATCTTCTCTTCAATTCTAAATGATAGCTTTGCTGGGAAGAGTAATCTTGGTTGTAGGTTCTTGCCATTCATCTCTTTGAGTATTTCTTGCCACTCCCTTCTGGCCCTCAGAGTTTCTGTTGAGAAATCAGTTGACAGTTGTATGAATGCTCTCTTGTAGATAACTAACTGCTTTTCTCCTGTTGCTTCTAAGATTCTCTCTGCCCAGGTGGTGTGGCTCATTGTAGTAGTTGAGTATTGACATATGAACCAAGAGGTCATTGTTTGATTCCCTGGTCAGGACACATGCCTGGCTTGTGGACTTGATCCCCAGTGTGGAGCATTAGAAGGCAGTCAATCAATGATTCACATCATTGTTGTTTCTCTCTCTCTCTCCCTCTCCCTTCCTCTTGAAATCACTAAAAATAGGTTTTTTTAAAAAGATTCTCTATGTCTTTAACTCTTGGCATTTTATTAATTATGTGTCTGCCCTAGCCAGTTTGGCTCAGTGGACAGAGCATCGGCCTGTGGCTGAAGAGTCCCAGGATTGATTCTGGTAAAGGGCATATGCTTGGGTTGCGGGCTCGATCCCCAGTACGGAGTGTGCAGGAGACAGCTGATCAATAATTCTTTCTCATCATTGATGTTTCTATCTCTCTTTCCCTTTCCTTTCCTCTCTGAAATCAATAAAAAAAAATATTTTAAAAAAAAGATGTTCTTAAAAAAAATTATGATGTGTTTTGGTGTAGGCCTCTTTGGGTTCCTCTTGTTTGGGACTTATGCACTTTCTGGACTTGTAAGTCTATTTTTTTCACCAGGTAGGGGAAGTTTTCTGTCATTATTTCTTCACATAGGTTATCGATATCTTAGGTTTTCAATAGCTTGCTTTCTCTCTTTTCCTTCTGGCATCCCCATAATGTGAATGTTGGTACACTTGAACTTGTCCCAAAGGCTCCTTACACTATCTTCATATTTTTGGGTTCCTTTTTCTTTTTGCTCTTCTGATTGGGAGTTTTTTGCTTTCTCATATTCCAAATTGTTGATTTGATTCTTGGAATAGTCTATTCTACTGTTGAATCTCTATAAACTAGTCTTTATTTCAGTTAGTGTATGCTTAATTTCTGACTGGTCCTATATCATGTTCTTTACATTATTACTAACATCCTTGAAAGTCTCACTAAGTCCCTTGAAGCTCTCATGAAGATCCTTGCTCATAACTATGGTTTTGAACTCTGTATCCAGTAGTTTGTTTCCTTTTACTTCTTTCATTTGTAATATGTTTCTTTGTCTCCACATTTTGGCTACTTCCCTGTGTTTGTTTCTATGTATTAAGTAGAGGTGCTTTGTCTCCTGGAGTTGGTAGAGTGAGCGGCCTTGTGTAGTAGGTGACCTGTAGGGCCCAGTGCCTCCCCAACCACCTGAGCTGGGCACTCTAGATATACCCCTGTGTGGGTAGTTAAGCCTTGATTGCTGTTGGCATCACTGGGAGGAATTGACTTCCAAGCCAGTTGGCTGTGAGGACCACCTGCAAGTACAGTGGAAGAGCTGCTCTGTAGCAAACACACTATAGAGTAGGACTTGGTGCTCACTGAATCTGCCTCTTGAGTGTGTCACTTATGGATGTGTAGGGTTGTAATCTATTATGGTCTGAAACTGCCCATCAGGTACACTGGCTCTTGGGCTTCCAGGGAGGTTCACAGTCAGCCACTTTCTAGGACCACCTGATAGGAGCTATAGAGAGATCTGCAGATGGTTACTATTGGTCTTGGAAGTGCCCAGGAGAGGCCCAGCTGTGAAGCAAGACAGGCTGGTGCAAATGCCTGGTCTTGGGCCTTTTATTGATAGGTTTGGTCATGCTTACACCAGCTACAGCTTGTTTGAGAGATTTCAGCAAAGTCTGAAGCCTGAGGCAGGACAGGCCATTCATATGGAAAAGCTGCTACAAATAGGTTGGGTAGGACTGCAAATTGAATGTGGTGAGGTCTTAGGGAATCACCATGGTGGAGCAAAAAGTGTGAGCCAGGCTGATGGAGACTCAGAAATGGCTGCCAATCAGCCCTAGGATAGGGGAGGTCCCAGTACAGAAACAATAACCCCTATGAGCACCCCCATATGAGAGAAAGCCACCACCAAATTCCTGCCCTGATGCTGGACAATCCAGTTCCTCCCCCAAAGCCACTTGGTACTGGAGCTCAGAGGGATCAAGTCCAAGTAAGTTCATGCACCAGCCCTTTACAAGGAACACCTGAGTTTCCAGCAGCCTCCGTGTCAATCCACAATCCCCACTGGTTTTTATTGCCTGAAGTTACAGGACTTCTCTTCCTAGCTCTGGAACACTGGACTGAGGGTCTAATACAGGGCTGGGACCCTTGCTTCTCATGGGCAGCCTCCACTGAAACAATCTCTTTCCCAATTAGAAAAATGGCACACATGAATGTTAGATCAGCCCATTCCATGCCCTCACCCTCCTACTAGTCAGATTTCAGATTGTTACTGATGGTTGCTCTGTATTTTAGTTATAATTTTGATTGTGGGAGGCAGTGAGTACAAGCGTTTACCTATGCTGCCATCTTGGTTCTTTAATTGGTATTTTTATTATATTTTAATTTGATGTAATTATTTATATGTTTAGATTTAGATCTACACATATTACTTTTTTTTCTTTGTTCTTCCTATTTTTAAATCTTCTGATGTTACTTTTTCCTGCCTTTTCAGTCATTTGAACATTTTATAGTATTTTATTTATTTGCTAAAGGCCCAGTGCATGAGTTTGTGCACGGGTGGAGTCCAGCTGGCTCAGCCCCAATCCGGGCGGATTGGGGTTGGGCCTTTTGGAAGGAGGAGATGGTGCGAGGTTGGCTGGCTGGCTCACCCAGGGCTGGGCCAGCTGGGGGATGGGGCCGTAGGGGATGCGGTTGGGGAGCTGATTGGAGGTGGGGCCAGCCATGGGGAGAGGCAGTGGGTGGTGGGCCAGCTGGCTCTACCCTCAAATGGAGTGGTTCGGGGAGTGCCAATCGGGGACCAGTGGCCTCGGGGATAGGCCATGGGTGGCTGGCCAGTGGCTCTGCCCCTGATCAAGGTGAGAAGGCTGATTAGGAGCAGGCCTGGCCATGGAGGAGGGGCTTAAGTCTGATCAGGGTGGTGGGGACTTATAGATTGGGGGCGTGGTCAGCTGGGGGAGGGGCTTCAGGAGGTTGGCTGGCCAGCCCCACCCCTTATGGGGTAGGAGGTGTGATCATGGGTGGGACAGCCACCCAGCTCCACCTCCTATTGGGGTAGGGGTGTGATTAGGGGGCGGGCAGCCAGAGGGAGGGGCTGTGGGCCTATCATGGTGGGGCTGGTTGATCAGGGGCGCAGCTGGCCAGGGCGTGGGGGGAGGAAAGGGGCATTTGGCCAGTAGGCCCCCTTTGATGGGGGTGAGAGAGTCTGATCAGGGGCAGGCCTGGAGGGGAGAGGGGCCAAGAGGTTGGCCACTGGCCCCACCCCCTGAGAGGGCCAGTTTGCTGGACACAGTGGGTGTCATAGTGACCAGTTGTTAGGTCATTATGGCCATTACAATAGCTGCCTTTTATATATAGAGAGAGAGACTTTTTAATGTATTTTTATTATTTCAGAGAGGCAGAGAGAGAGAGAGAGAAAGACAGTGATGAGAATCATTGATCCGCTGTCTCCTGCATGTCCCCTAATAGGGATCAAGCCTGCAATGACCTCCTGGTTTGTAGGTCGATGCTCAACCACTGAACCATACCTGTCGGCATAGTATATTTTTTAAATAATTCCTTATTGTTTTAAGTATTATATATGTTCCCCTTTTTCCCCCTCTAGCCTGCCTCCATTCCCTCTAGGCCTTCAGCACCCCATTGTCTTTGTCCTTGGGTTATACATATAATATACAAGGTCTTTGGTTGATTATCTCCCATCCACCTACCCTCCCTACCTTCCCTCTAAGATTCTACACTCTGTCCATGCTTCCATGTCTCTGGATCCACTCCATTCATCAGTTTATTTTGTTACTTAGATTCCACATATGAATACGATCATGTGATACTTGTCTTTCTCTGACTGACTTATTTCACTTCACATGATATTCTCCAGGTCCTTCCATGCTGTCTCAAAGGGTAAGAGATTCTTCTTTTTATTGCTGCATAGTATTCCATGGTATAAATGTACCACAGAATTTTTATCCACTCATCTACTGATGAACACTTGGGCTGTTTTGAGATCTTTGCTATTGTAAATTGTGTTGCTATGTACATAGGGGTGCATACATTCATTCTGATTGGTGCTTTGGGTTTCTTAGGATATATCCCTAGAAGTGGGATCACTGGGGCAAATGGCAATTCCATATTTAATTTTGTGAGGAACCTCCATATTGTTTTCTATAATGGTTGCATTAGTCTGCATTCTCACCAGCACTTGTCATTTGTTGATTTGTTGATGGTAACCATTCTGACAAGTGTGAGATGGTACCTCCTTGTCATTTTGATTTGTATCTCTCGGATGATTAATGACTGAGCATTTTTTCACAAGTCTCTTGGCCTTTTGTAGGTCCTCTTTAGAAAAGTGTCTATATTTAGGTCCTTTGCCCATTTTTTAATTGGATTGTTTGTCTTCCTTTTGTTAAGTTGTATGAGTTCCTTATATATTTTGGATATTAACCCTTTATCAGTTGTATCATTGCCAAATACGTTCTCCCATACAGTGGGCACCCTTTTCGTTTTGTTGGTGATTTCTTTTGCTGTGCAGAAGCTTTTTATTTTGATATAGTCCCATTTGTTTATTTTCTCCTTAGTTTCCTTTGCCTTGGAAGATGTATCTGTAAACATTTCGCTACAGGAGATGTCTGAGATTTTTCTGCCTCTGGTTTCATCCAGGATTTTTATGGTTTTGCGGCTTATATTTAAGTCTTTTAACCATTTTTAGTTTATTCTTGTGTATGGTGTAAGTTGGTGGTTGATCTAGTTTTATTTTTAAGCATATATCTGTCCAATTTTCTTAACACCATTTGTTGAAGAGACTCTTGACTCCATTGTATGCTCTTGCCTCCTTTGTCAAATATTTATTGAGCATAAAGGGTTGGGTCAATTTCTGGATTCTCTGCTCTGTTCCATTGATCTATATGCCTGTTCTTGTGCTAGTAGCAGGCTGTTTTAATTACAGTGGCTTTGTAGTATAAGTTAAAATCTGGTATTGTGAATAAATTGCTGCAACTATTCATTGTCTTTTTTGATTCCATATACATTTTTGGAGTATTTACTTTGGCTCTGTGAAATATGCTGTTGGTATTTTAATAGGCATTGCATTGAATCTGTAGGTTACCTTGGATAGTATGGACATTTTAATGATGTTGATTCTACCAATCCATAAACACAATATATTCTTCCACTTGTTTATATTCTATCTCTTTTTTTTTTTTTCAACATCCTATAGTTTTCTGGGTCTTTTTACCTCCTTGGTTAAGTTTATTCCAAGTACCGTATTTCTCCGTGTATAAGATTATCCCATATATAAGTTGCCCCCCACTTTTCCAACCCCAAATTAAGAAATCAATATTTTAAACATGTTTCTGGTTTTCCTCTTAGGGCCTTCTTCTCTTTTTGGCATCTTTTTTGTTTTTTCTTTTTGCCATCTTAAGGAATTGTTCTTCCTATTTTCTCCATTGTCTGATCATATACTCAGTGGGAGGAGGTTCAAAATCTCTCTCTGCAGCTCTATTTCCATGCTCTTTTGCACAGTTGGTTACATTCAGTTTGAAATTTGCAAAGTAAGACAGTCGTTTACTGGTATTTATCTTGTTATTTTTTGACATCTTTATGGGCTCAGAATGCTCACTCTCCTCTTGCATCTGCACACTCTCCACTTCCACCTCCAATTACAGCATCAGCTGAAGTCAGTAACAATAAGGCTCATGATTGGAGGAAGCCTGTTTGAAAGATATGGGCAGCTACGCACCCACCCACAGGACTCCCTCCTTGGTTGACTTCCCTGTATAAGACACCCCTCCATTTTCAGTCTTAATGATTTTAGGAAGAAATAGCATCATATACAAAGAAAAATACTGTATCTTAATTCTTTTTGTTGCAGTGGTAAATGGGATTGTTTAATTTCTCTTTCTGAGGATTCATTAATGGTGTATAAAAACAAAACATTAATTTTTGGTTGTTGATTTTTGTATCTTACATTGCTAAATTCATTTATGAAATCTAGTAGTTTTTTTGTGGAATCTTTAGGGTTTTCTATGTACAGTATCATGTATATTTGCAGATAATGAGATTTTTTTGCATTCCAATTTGGATGCTTTTTATTTCTTCTTTTTGTCTAATTGCAGTGGCTAGGACTTCCAGTACTTTGTTGAATAAGAGTGATAAAAGCAGACATCCCTGTTTTGTTCCTGTTCTTGGGGGAAATGCTTTTAGTTTTTGTCTATTGAGTATGATGTTCGCTGTAGATTTGTCATATATGGCCTTTATTGTGTTGAAATATGCTCCCTCTATTCCACTTTGCTGAAAGTTTTTATAAAATATGAGAGTTGAATTTTGTTGTACTTTTTCTGTGTCTATTGATATGATGGTAGGATTTTTGTCTTTCAATTTGTCTATGTAATGTATCATATTTATTAACTTGTGAATATTGTACCAGCCTTGCATCCCTGGAATAAATTTCTACTTGGTCATGGTGTGTGATCTTTTTAATATATTGCTGGATCTGATTTGCTAATATTTTGTTGAGAATTTTAGCATTTATGTTCATCAGGGATATCGTAGTGTCTTTATCTGATTTTGGAATTAGGATAATGCTGGCCTCATAAAAGGAATTTGGAAGTGTTCCTTCCTCTTGGATTTCCTGAAAGTGTTGGAAGAGTATAGGTGTTAGTTCTTTGAATGTTTGTTAAAACTTCCCTGTGAAGCCATCTGGACCTGGGCTTTTGTTTGCTGGGAGTTTTTTTACTACTGCTTCTATTTCAACAGTTGTTAATAGCCTATTCAGGTTTTCTGATTCTTTCTGATTCAGTTTTGGAAAGTTGTATTTTTCTAGGAATTTGTCTATTTCATCCATGTTCAGTGTGTTGGCATACAGTTATTCATAGCATTTTCGTACAATTGTTTGTATTTCTGTGGTATAAGTGGTTACTTCTACACTTTAGTTTCTGGTTTTATATATTTATGTCCTCTCTTTGTTTCTTGATGGGTCTGGCGAACAGTTTATCAATTTTGTTTATCCTTTTAAAGAACCAGCTCTTGGTTTCATTGATTTTTTTTTTGTCTCTATGTTATTTATTTCTACTCTGATCTTTATTATTCCCTTCCTTCTACTTACTCTGGGCTTTTCTTGTTTTCAAAATTTTGAGTTCTTTAAGTTGTAGCGTTAAATAACTTATTGTAATTTTTTTTTTTTTATGTGTGCCTGTAGTGCTATGAACTTCCCTCTCAGAACTGCTTTTACTATGTCCCAGAGATTTTGGCTTGTTTTGTGTTCATTTTCATTTGTTTCCAGAAAGTTTTATTTATTTCTTGAACTCATTGGTAATTCATTCATTGTTTAATAACATGCTGTTTAGCTTCTATGTGTTTGAATGTTTTGGGATGTTTTTATTGTAGTTGATTTCTCATTTCATTCTACTGGGATCTAAGAAGATGCTTGATATGATTTCAATGTTCTTGAACTTGTGGAGATTTTGTGTCCCAAAATGTAGTCTATCTTTGTGAATGACCCATGTGCACTTGAAAAGAATGTGTATTCTGCTGTTTTGGGGTGAAATGCTCTATAAATGTCAATTAAATCCATCATGTCCTTTAGAATCACTGTTTCCTTATTAAGTTTTTGTCTGGAAGATCTATTCAGTGAAGTCAGTGGGTATTAAAGTCCCCTACTATGACTGTATTATTTTGATCTCTCTGTTAAAGTTCTCTAGAAGTTTTTTTATATATTTTGGTGCTCCTATATTGGATGCATATATTTTACCAGGGTTATAGCCTCTTGTTGGATCAATCTCTTTAGTACTATGTAGTGACCTTTGTTGTCTCTTGTGATGGCCTTCATTTTAAAGTTTATTTTGTCAGCTAATGAGTATTGTTACTCCAGCTCTATTTTCTTTTCCATTTTCATGGAAAATTTTTTCCCATTCCTTCACTTTCATCCTGTGTGTGTCTTTTGTACTAAAGTGGAAATCTGGTAGATAGCATATAGTTGGGTCACGTTTTTGTGTCCATTCAGCTACCCTTTGCCTTTTGATTGGAGCATTTACTCCATTTACATTTAGGGTTTTTATTGATAGGTACTTATTTATTGCCATTTTAATTCTGTATGCTTAGATTTCTCTCTCTTTTTCTTCTCATCACAGCAGTCCTTTAGCATTTCTTATAATGCTATCTTGGTGGTGATGTACTCCTTTGGCCTTATTTTTTTTTGTCTGGGAGGCTCTTTATTTGACCATCTATTTTGAATGATAGCCTTGCTGAATATAGCAATCTCGGTTTCAGATCCTTGCTTTCCATTATCTTGAGTACTTCATGCCATTCTCTTCTGGTCTGTAGAGTTTCTGATGAGAAATGAGGTGTCTGCCTTATGAGAGCTCCTTTGTAGGTAACAGTTTGCTTTTGTCTTGCTGCCTTTAAGATTCTCTCTTTGTCTTTAACTTTTTGGCATTTTAATTATGATGTATCTGGGTGTGGGCTTGTTTGGGTTCTTCTTATTTGGGGTTCTTTGTGCCTCCTGAACTTGTGAGACTTTCCTTTACCAGGTTAGGGAAGTTTTCTGCCAAATACGTTTTCTCCCTTTCTGCCTCTTCTGGCACACTGATATTCTAATATTGTTACATTTCATATTGTCCCACAAAGCCCTTAAGCTGTCCTCCTGTTTTTTCATTGCTTTTTTCTTTTTGGTTTCCTGATTGAGTGATTTTTCAATTCTGTCTTCTAATTCACTGATTTGATCCTCATCTGCTATGTATTCCTTCCAATGTGTTCCTTATTTGTGTTATGTCATTCTTTATTTCCAACTGTTTTTTTTAATTATTATAACTTTTTTCAGGCTGTTGAGCATCTTTGTCATCATTATTCTGAACTCTGTTTCAGATAAATTTCATATCTTTGCTTCATTTATCTCTTCTAGAGAATTCTCTTGTTCTTTCATTTGGGGGTTGTT
>PVJN01026539.1:0-28945 GCA_004026805.1 Lasiurus borealis | reverse complement strand
GAATAATCTATCCAGCAAGGCTAACATTCAGAATTGAAGGACAGATAAAGAGCTTCACAGATAAGAAAAAGCTAAAGGAGTTCATCAACTCCAAACCAGTGTTATATGAAATGCTGAAGGGTACTCTTCTAGAAGAGGAAGAAGAAAGAGGTAAAAGACAAAAAACAAATACATATCTATCAACAAGTGAATCTAAAAATTAAGTGAATTAAAAATTTGATCAACAGAATAAACTGGTGAATATAATAGAATCAGGAGCACAGAAAGGGAGTGGACTGTTAATTCTTAGGGGGAAAGGGGTGAAGGGTGTATAGGGAGAGACTGGACAAAAATCATACACCTATGGATGAGATCAATGGGAGGGAGCTAAGGGCAGAGGGAGGGTGGGAGCTGGGTAGAGGGTTGCTATGGAGGGGAAAAAAAGAGAAAGAAATGTAATAATCTGAATAATAAAGATTTAATTTAAAAATAAATAAATAAATAAATAAAATGCTTCTGAGGAACTAGGTAATTTGAGGGCAGAGACAGGATCTATAAATTTGACAACATGGAAGTCATTGGTTATCTTTACAAGAGCAGTTTCAGTGATTAGACCTGGGGAAATTTCCTGAGGCTTCCACCTGCACTGGCTTTATGTGTACCATTAGGTGCATCATGGCTTTGGAGTGGCCTAAAAAGACTTTGGATATTCAGTAATTCAGACTTTCCCAGTTTCTATATCATGAATCAATGCTATTTCCTAAGATTCTTAAGGCTTATAGATCTTGATGCAATTGTGTTTGTGAAGAATAAATGAACCCACTTCTGTACCTCTTACATCATTTCTCTGTTTTTATATACAGTGTTTTCTGACTCCACCATCATGCCTAAAACAAAACTGTACTGCCCTCATGCCTGGGAATGATGCTCGGGAGCTGCTTTAGTGCTCAACATAGAGCAGGATTTGTTACCTCCCTTTGTGGGGATGTAAAATCTGGATTAGGGGAATCTAAGGTTGTATATGTAAATGATTTGCTGTTAGATACCTCAGTGCTGAGAAGTACAAAAAGGTACTGCTTTTTCAATAGATCTTTCTTATTTCTTCAGAAAATATCTCTCATGGCCTAAAGCATTATGTAAAAAAGCTAACCTAGATAGTATAGCATGTCAGAATGTAACTTGTACTCATGGAGGTGAGTGTACCCATGGTGCTGAAGGTGATGTTTTGTTTTAGCAATGCTATCTGAAAGAACTATAATATTTTTTTTGTGAGAAGTAAAATGTCAGAATGGAAAAATTTTAAAGATTGGATAAGAATACTGCATTATATAAGTAACCAGTGAAATTTAACCAGATAACAGAAGTTGAGACCATTTTTCCTCTTATTACATCCAGTTTTGTTTTGAATTCTGATTACTAAGATAAATTTTATTTTGGAGTTCAACATACTTTGTGAACTTTCCTCTTTGGTACTTTAAAAAAAAAACAGATGAATCTTACTAAATTTTAAAATGTAGACAATTAAATTAATGAAATACGTCTTGAAGAGCAAGTAAACTCAGTTGGAACAATTTAAAACACAAACACAGCATTTGTTAAAAAGTCTGACTGGTCATCATAATGCCAGAAAATTCAACAAAATGCCAGCATATACTCAGTATTTCTAAAGTTAGAATTCTAAGATGACAGCACCATTTTTCTCTTATGGGTTTTGACTATTCAGTGATAGCTGCATTTTCTGATTTGTGAGAAGGCTGGTGTCTGTGAGATATTAGCAGGAAATTGTTGAAATACCTTTAGATAGCAGTTAAAGCTTTCACCTCTTCCTGGTCTTGCAGAGTTTAGGGACAGAAAGAATGAGGCCTGGGAAGGCAGGCATTTGTTCAGTAAACACAGTCTGGCACTGGCTCTATGACAAGCACTGTGAAGTGTTGCTGGGAGGTGTTAATACAGGAGAAGAAGGTTAGTGGGCAAGTGGAGGTGTGGCATGAGAAAATTAGTGGTTGGACAGAGTGGCACAGTGAGTGAGGTCTGTGCAGGAAGAATATGGTGGAGACACTGAAGTGTGTCGTTTCTTTAGGAAAGAGGGATCAGTTCAAGGGGAGTCAATGGAAACCAAGCCAGGTGAGTGGATTGGGGACAGATTTGTGGTCATGATCATTTGTTTTAAAAACATGTTTTTATTGATTTCTAGAGAGAGAGAATGTGAGAGGGATTGAAAGATAGAAATATCGATAAGAGAGAAACATCATCAATAGCTGCCTTCTGCACACTTCTTGCTGGGGATCAAGCCTGCAACCTGGGTATGTACCTTGACCAGGAATTGAACCAATGACCTCATGGTTCATGGGTTGATGAAACCACTGAGCAACACCAGCTGGGTCATCATGATCATTTTTAAGTTGAGGGTCTATATGGTAAGTTCAGGAGAAGATGGAAGGCTATGTAATTTGCTGGGCAGTCCTTGTGCTCTGAGTCAGACAAACTAAGTTCTCATCCCAGACTCTCAATTCATTAGTTACTCAATCCACAGCTCTCTGAGCTTCCATTTCTACTTCTCCAAATTGAGATATTAATAGAAACTAAAACACTAGATAGTTGAGAGTAGTCGATGAAAGCTCTTAGAATAGCACCTGGCATTCAGAATGTAATCAACCAGTTAGAACACCTCCCCTGGCCTCCACGGACTTCAAGGCCAAGTATCCTGCCTCCTTCCTCCCTCAAACCTGTTTGTGTCCCATTCTTTCTTCTCACTGCATGCCATCCACAGTGGCTTCCATTCACTTCTTCAGGCAAGCCAACCTCCTCCTGACCTAAGGGCCTCTGTACTCAACATGTGTTCTAGAACATACTTTCTCCAGCACTCTCTAAAACTGGCTCTGTTTCCTTCTTTATATTTTACCATAATTGTCATTGCCCCAGAAAGAAAGGCTACCCTGACACTCTCTCCACAGTGACACCTTCCCAACCAGATACTTTCTAATGAATTATCCTGTTTGTCTCCTTCACTGTCTTTATCCACATCTGTAGTTATCTCACTTTGCTTGTACATATTTAATATGTTTCAATCCACTATACTGTATAGTATATGACAACAGAGGGATTTATTTCATCAATATTTATAGAATAAATGTTAATAATAGCAGCAGTGGAAGTAATAGTAGTTGTTTTTTCATCATTATGGGAAGTTGATAAAGGTTCTGAGATACTTGGAAGCAAGATGGGCAAATTAAATGCCAAATAGTCTCTGTTATAACCACATAGCTCTGAGGTTGTAATGCAGAAGCAGCCATAACTAGTATGTAAGTGTATAAGCTTGGCTGTGTTGCAATACAACTCTTTTTTAGAAAAGCAAGTGGCTAGGCTGTGGGCTGTAGTTTGCTGACCCAGCTGACCACTGTCTCAGAGAATCTCCAGCCTTTGGGATGATTAGATCCACTCTTTTATTTCTTTATTCAATATTCATTTAGCTACTTGACAAAGATTTTCTGAGGGCCCATATGAACTAGGTGCTGGTGTATGTATTCCGTGTCTTTGTGGGGATGCAGAGATACATCAGTAATTACAACAGGTAGAGAGAAGTACATGATAGATGCACGAAGAGAGATATTTAACTCAGCCCAGGCAGAGAGAGGCTCTGGAAAGATTCCACAAATGAGGTGAGTTGAGGTGAATTTTGGAGGATAAATAGGAGTTGGTTTTCTCTTATAATTTTATTGAATTTTTATTTTGGTGGCAGTGGTTATTAAATTAAATGTTTCAAGTTTACAATTCCATAGTATATCATCTGTATATTATTCTGTGTTCACCACCCAAAGTCAAGTCTCCTTCTGTTGCCATTTATCCCCCCTTTACCCTCTTCTTCCTCCCTCACCTTGTTTTGTAATCACCATACCCTTCTCTGAGTTGAGTTTTGTTTGTTTGTTTGTTTGTTTTGCTTAATTCCTTCACATTTTTCACCCATTCTCCACTGCCCCCTATCTACTCAGACAACTGTCAGTCTGTTCTCTATTTTGTTTGTTTATTTTGTTCATTAGATTCCATATATAAGTGAAACCATGTGGTATTTATCTTTCTCTGGCTTATTTTACTCAGCCTAATGCTCTCCAGGTCCATCCATGCTGTCTCATTTCTTATTTTTTTATGAATGTGGAGTATTCCATTGCATAAATGTACTACTGGTGTTGTTTATTATCTACTCATCTACTGATAGGCACTTGGGCTGCTTCCAAATTTTGGTTATTATAAATAATGCTGCAGTGAATATAGGGGTGCATGTTAGTGTTTCAGATTTCTTTGGCTATATTCCCAGATGTGGAATTGCTGGGTACTAAGGCAGTTCCATTTTTAATTTTTTGAGGTAACTCCATACCACAGTGATATACCAGCCTGCATTCCCATAAACTGCACAAAGGTACCCTTTTCTCTACATCCTCACCCAACGCTTGTTGTTTGTTGATTTATTGATGATAGCCATTCTGACAGATGTGAGGAGGTATCTCATTGTGGTTTTAATTTGAATTTCTCTGTTGATTAGTGACCTGGAGCAACTTTTCATATGTCTATTGCCCACCTGTATGTTCTCTTTGGAGAAATGTCTATTCAGAGCCTCTGCCCTTTTTTTAAATTACCTGTACATTGTTTGTTTGGTTGTTTTTTTTGTGTGTGTGTGTGTTGAATTGTATACATTTTTAAATAAATTTTGGATACTAACCTCTTATCAGATGTATGATTGGCAAATATGTTTACCTATTCAGTGGGTTATCTTTTCATTTTATTGATGTTTTCCTTTGCTATGCAAAAAATTATTTAGTTTGATATAGTTCTATTTGTTTATGTTTTCTTTCGTTTTACTTGTCCGAGGAGATATGTCAGAAAAAAATATTTCTATGAAACATGTTTGAGATTTTACTGCTTATGTTTTCTTCTAGGATTTTTAGGGTTTGGAGTCTTACATTTAAGTCTTGGATCTCTTTGGAGTTTATTCTTGTGTATGGTGTATAAAAGTGATCTAGTTTCATTTTTTTACACATACCTATCCAATTTTTCCCCAGCACTGTTTATTTAATAGGCTGTCTATACCTCATTGTATGTTCTTTCCTCCTTTGCCCAATATTAAATGTCTATAAAGGTGTGAGTTTATTTATGTGCTTTCTATTCTGTTTCATTGATCTATATGTTTGTTTTTATACCAGTACTATGGTGTTTTGATTACTATGGTCTTATAGTATAGCTGGATATCAGGCAATATGATTCCTTCGAATTTGTCTTCTTTCTCAAGATTGCTGTTGCTCTCTGGTGTGTGTGTATGTACATGTGGGGTGTGTGTGTGTGTGTGTGTGTGTGTGTGTTTTGTGGCCCCAAATAAAATTTTGGAATAATAGTTCTAGTTCTATGAAATATACCATAATATCTTAATAGGAATTGTGTTAATCTACAGGTTGTTGGGTAGTATGGACATTTTAATGATGTTAATTCTTCCTACCCATGAACATGATAAATGCATCCATTTATTTGTATCTTCTTCAGTTTCTTTCTTCGGTATCTTAAAATTTTCTGAATATATCCTTAATTAAACTTATTCCTAGGTATTTTTAAGCAATTATGAATGGGATTGTTTTTTTAGTTTCCCTTTCTAATAGTTCATTATTGATGTATAAAATGCAACCAATTTTTGGACATTTATTTTAGATCCTGCTACCTTACTGAATTTACTTACCATTTCTAAAAGTATTTTTATGGACTCTTTAGGGCTCTCTATAGATAGTATTGATTTAAGAGAAAGTAAATGAGAAGGAGAGAAAGATGGTAACATAAATGATGAGAGAATCATCGATTGGTTGCTTCCTACATGCTCCCTACTAGGGATCAAGTCTATAGCCCAGGCATGTGCCCTGATTAGGAATTGAACCAAGACCTCCTGGTTCATGGGTCAATGCTCAACCACAGAGCCATCCCAGCCAGGCTGGATGACTTTTATTTCTTCTTCTTGTCTGATTGCTGTGGCTCTGACTTCCAGTGCTACGCTGCAGAATAAGAGTGGTGAAATAAAAGTGGGTACCCTGTCTTGTTCCTGATCTTAAGGGAAATATTTTTAGTTTTTGCTCATTGAGTATGATGTTGGCTGTGGGTTTGTTATATGTGGTCTTTATCACTTTGAGATATGTTCCATCTATTCTTATTTTGCTGAGAGTTTTTGTCATAAGTATCATTTATCAAATGCTTTTTGTGCATCAATTAATATGATCATGTGATTTTTACCATTCATTTTGTTTATGTGGTGTATCACTTTTATTGATTTGCAGATATTATACCAACCTTGCATCCCAGAAATAAATCACGGTGTATGACCTATGTAATGTATTGCTGGATCCAGTTTTCAATAAACTTTTGAAAATTTTAGGATCTATGTTCACCAGGGATATATTGGGCTATAATTTTCTTCTTCTTTTTTTAATCCACGACTGAGGGATATTTTTTCCATTGCATTTTAGAGAGAATGAAAATGAGGGAGGAGAGAGAGACAGAGAGAGAGAGAGAGGGGGAGAGAGAGAGAGAGAGAGAGAGAGAGAGAGAGAGAGAGAGAACATCAATGTGAGAGAGTCATATGGATTGGTTGCCTCCTACATGCACCCCAGGCTGGAGAATTGAAACCAAACCCAGGTATATGCCCTTGACTAGGAATTGAACTTGTGACCCTTGGTGTGTTGGTTGAGAAATACTAGCCAGAGCTGGGTTATTATTTTCTTTCTTTGTAGTGTCTTTTATGTGGTTTGGAAATTAGGATAATGTTGGCCTCATTAAATGAACTTGGGAGTCTACCCTCCTCTTAATTTTTTTGGAATAGTTTGAGAAGGATAGGTGTTAGATCTTTGAATGGTTGATAAAATTCACCTGTGAAGTCATCTGGTCCAGGACTTTTGTTTGTTGCAAGATTTCCCCTCCCCCTTTTTAAAATACTGCTTCAATTTCATTAGTTGTAATCAGTCAGTCTATTCATATTTTCTAATTCTTCCTAATTCAATCTTGGAAAATTTTATGTTTCTAGGAATTCATCCATTTCATTCAGATTGTCCAATTTGTTGACATATAGTTGTTCATAATATTTTCTCACAATCCTTTGTATTTCTGTGGTATCAATTATTAATTCTCATATTTCATTTCTGACTTTATGTATTTGAGTACTCTTTCTTTTATTCTTGATCAGAGGACCAATGCACAAAATTCGTGCAAGAGTAGACCTTTGCAGCTGCAGTGGCTACCTGGATCACTCCCTCACAGCCACACAACCATAGTGGCTGCCTTGATCCTGCAGCTACAGCCCTGGCTTTGTCCCAGAAAGATGTCTGGTCTAATTAGCATATTATATTTTTATTATTATAGATGAGTTTGGTTAAAGATTTATCAATCTTATTTATCTTTTCCAAGAACCAGCTCTTGGTTTCATAGATCTTTTGTATTTTTTTTATTGCATTTTGTTTATTTCTGTTCTGACCTTTATTATTTTATTTCTTCTATTAACTTTGGGCTTTGTTTGTTGTTTTTTCCAGTTCCTTTAAATTGAAAGTCAGATTGTTTATTTGACATTTTTTTTTCTTATTTCTTGAAGTAGGCCTGTTATGCTATGAATTTTTCTCTTAGGACTGCTTTTGTTTTGTACTATAGATTTTGGGTTGTTGTGTTCTCATTTTCATTACTTTCAAAGTTAACTTCTATTTTCTTCCTTGATTTCATTGGTAACCCATTCATTATTATTTTTTTTGTTAATTTTTTATACATGTCTCCCCATGCCCCCCCTCCCTCCCAGGCATACCCCAACCCCCCAGTGTCTATGTTCATTGGTTATGCTTATATGCATGCATACAAGTCCTTTGATTGATCTCTTATCTACCTCACCTAACTTTAATCTTCCTGCTATAATTTCACAGTCTGTTTGAGGTCTTTACTGCCTCTGTATCTATCCTTTTGTACATCAGTTTATAATGTTCTTTATTATCCACCAATGAGTGAGATCATGTGATGCTTCTCCCTCATTGACTGGCTTATTTCACTAAGCATAAGGCTCTCCAGTTTCATCCAGGTTGCTGCAAATGGTGAGAATTCCTTCTTTTTAATGGCAACATAGAATTCCATTGTGTAGATGTACCACAGTTTTCTGATCCACTCATCTGCTGACGGCCATTCATTATTTAGTAGCATGTTATTTAGCCTTCATGTATTTGTGTATTTTTCAGTTTTTGTGTGATTTATTTATACTTTCATACTACTGTAGTGGGAGAATTTGCTTGATATGATTTCAATCTTCTTAAGTTTATTGACTTGTTTTATATCATAACATGTGTTATATCCTATAAAATGTTTCATATGCACTTGAAAAGATTGTATATTTACTGCTTTACAGTGAAATGCTCTGAAGATCTAAATTAAATCCATTTGGTTTAGTGTTTCATTTAAGGTTTCTGTTTCCTTATTGATTTTTGTATTGAAGATCTATACATTGATATTAATGAGGTGTTAAAATTCCCTATAATGATTGTATTACTATCAATCTCTCCTTTTATGTCCATCAAGATTTGCTTTATATATTTAGGCACTCCTTTTTTTAGTGCATATATGTTTACAAGTATTGTATCTTCTTGGATTGCTCCCTTTATCATTAAGCAATGTATTTATCTGTCTCTTACGATAACCTTTGTTTTAAAGTCCATTTTGTCAGATATAAGTATTACTACCCCAGCTTTTTTTTTTCACTTCCATTTGCAGAAAATATCTTTTTAATTTTAGTCTGTGTGTGTCTTATGTTCTGAGGTGGGTCTTGTTTTCTTATTCATTCAACTACACTATTTATTTTGATTGGAGTATTAAACCCATTTACATTTAAAATGATTATTGATGAGTATGTATTTATGGCCAATTTATTTTTTGTAACTATGTTTCTTCCTTTTTTTCTTCTTTTTCCTTCTTGTTTTTTCTTCTTAAAGAAAACCCTTTATCATTTCTTGTAATACTGATTTGGTGGTAATGAATTTATTTAGTCTTTTCTTGTCTGAGAAGCTCTTTATTTCTCTGTCAATTTAAATGATAGTCTTTCTGGGTAAAGTAGTCTTAGTTGTAGGTCCTTGCTTTGCATTACTTTGAACATTTAATGCCAATTGTTTCTGGTCTGAAATGTTACTGTTGAGAAATCAGCTGACAGTCTTATGGGAACTTCCTAGTAGATAACTAACTTCTTGCTGCTTTTAAGGTTCTCTCTTGGTCTTTAAACTTTGTCATTTTTTTTTTTCTTTTGAGAGCAAATTTTTTTTTTACTTAATAAATCCTTATTGTTCAGATTATTACATTTGTTTCTCTCTTTTCCTCCCATAGCTCCCCTCCACCCAGCTCCCATCCCTCCCTCTACCTTTGCCTCCCCTCAAATTGTCCTCATCCACAGGTGTATGATTTTTGTCCAGTCTCTCCCTGCAGCCCCTTCACCCCTTTCCCCCTGAGAATTGTCAGTCCATTCCCTTTCTATGCTCCTGATGCTATTATATTCACCAATTTATTCTGTTCATCAGATTTTTAATTCACTTAATTTTTAGATTCACTTGTTGATAGATATGTATTTGTTGTTTCTAATTTTTATCTTTACCTTTTTTCTTCCTCTTCTTAAAGAGTTCCTTTCAGCATTTCATATAATACTGGTTTGGTGTTGATGAACTCCTTTAGTTTCTTTTTATCTGTGAAGATCTTTATCTGCCCTTCAATTCTGAATGCTAGCTTTGCTGGATAGAGTAATCTTGGTTGTAGGTTCTTGCTATTCATCACATTGAATATTTCTTGCCACTCTTGACTGGCCTGCATGGTTTCTGTTGAGAAATCAACTGACAATCATATGGGTGCTCCCTTGAAGGTAATGAACTGTTTTTCTCTTGCTGCTTTTAATATTCTCTCTTTGTCTTTTGCTCTTGGCATTTTAATTATGATGTGTCTTGGTGTGGTCCTCCTTAGATTCCTTTTGTTTGGGATTATGTGTACTTCCTGGACTTGTAAGTCTATTTTTTTTCACCAGATGTGGGAAGTTTTCAGTCATTATTTCTTCAAATAGGTTTTCAGTATCTTGCTCTCTCTCTTCTTCTGGCACCCCCATAATTCTGATGTTGGTACACTTGAAGTTGTCCTGGAGGCTCTTTACAGTATCTTCACATTTTTGGATTCTTTTTTCTTCTTGCTTTTCCAGTTGAGTATTTTCTGCTTCTTTGTATTTCAAATCTTTGACTTGATTCTTGTGTTCCTCTAGTCTGCTGTTAGGTCTCTGTATAATATCTTTTATTTCAGTCAGTGTATGTTTAATTTCTAGTTGGCCCTTTTTCATCTCCTCTTGGGTCTTGCTAAATTTATCGTTTTTTTCTATGAAATTTTTGAAAAACCTTATAACCGTGGTTTTGAACTCTATCCAGTCATTTGTTTTCCTCCATTTCTTTCTTTTGTAATATCAGCAAAAGACCCAAGGCATTCTGAGATCAGCCTTTGCTTGCCTCCACCTACCAGTGTTCTGAAGTCAATGAAAGGTCCTCTAGTGGTACTGGGTTGCACGAAGAAGGTTCCTAGTGAGTCACCAGATAGGGGCAAGTGGTATTAACCAGATTGATTCAGGTTCAGTCTTGGTGCCAGTGCTTGGTCTGAGGTCACTTGGCACAATTCCCAGTATATACCAAGTCTAGCTGCCTCCCACCGGGTATCCACAGTACTTTGTTGTGGGGCAGGGTCTCAAGAAATCGTGATGAGGCCAGTGAATTTATCATTTCCAAACGCAACAAGATTTGGTCATGTGAAGGGAGGGTTCTGCACTAGCCTGGCTTGTGAATGCCCTCATCCTAAAGCTACACAACTTAGTCCACCTCAGATTCTGCCTGGAACCCAAACTCAGCAGGACAGGGCTGCCTGGAGCTGGATGGATGGGACTAGTGGATCTCCTGGGAGGGGAAGTGCCAGTCAGGCTTGTGAGACAGAGAGAGGTGTGGCCTCCACCTTAGAGCCACACAACTAACTCACTGATACCCCATGAGTGTTCCTGGACTTCTAAACCCCTAAATTTCTACACCTCTGTCCTGGTAGCTGACTCCTCAACAAGGTGTGAGTTCTACAGTGTGGGGTAGTAGGGATTCCAGAGAGTGAAGCTATTGCATTCTCCCAGGTAAATGCTGTAAGGAGGGGAATGCTTTACCCAAGAAAGGTGGCATCTGTCATGTTAAACTCAGCATAGGGATCCTGGCAGCTGTTTCTTTAGCTCTTTCCCTAAAGGCACAAACCCTAGTCTCTCCTCATGCTACCCTAGTTTGTTCTTCCCTCTCTCTGCTAGAGCCCAGTGAATGAAATTTCTTGCATTGGCCTATTAAGAGGGCACCTGTGTCTCTAGCAGACTTTTGCGTTTTTCACAGCCAGATGTTATGTGGGAACCTCTTCCTGGCTTGAATGCTCTGGGCTGGGGAGCTTAGCTTGGGGTTGAGATCCTATGCTCCTCAGGGGGAACCTTTGCAGTTGACATATCCCTCTGGAATCTCAGTTGCTGACTGGGGAGCAGGGCCAACTCTTTTTGATCTCTAGCCTTACTAGCAGTGTCATTTTAGCCTCTTTTGTAAATCCTTCATTATAAGACTTCTCTTCAGCTAGTCTTCAGTTGGTTATTTAGGTTGATTATTCTATACTTTAACTGTAATTCCAGTTTGGTCCTGGGAGGAGGTGAGTGTAACTTTTACCTATTCTGCGACTATCTTGGATTTCTGTAAAATAGGCGTTTGCTAAGCAGAGAAGGGATAAATTTTGCGTATATACCTGGCAGAAAATTTGTCAGTTCAGATGATTTGCATCTCCTTGCAGGGACCAACAACTCAGTAGTGAGCACTGAGGGTGTATTTTGTAGGATTGGGTGAGGGTGGACAGTTAATTATTTGACATGTACTGAGTTTGGGGTCCCTAGAGGACTTTTAGGTAGAATTTTTCAAAAGGCAGAATTTAGGGCTAGAGAGAATTCTGAGTTAAAGATAAAGAGTCATTACCCCATAAATGGGAGATGAAGCCATGAAAGAAATGAACTGATTTTCATATAGAGGCACATGGAGGAAGGAAAAAGATCAAGAGGAAAACTTTATACCCACATTTAAGGACTAATTGAAGGAAGGATCCTGCAAGATACAGAGCACTATAGGGTGGGTGGGCAGGGTGGAGGATGGGGGAGAGGCAGGAAAATGTAGTGTTTTGAGAATAAGGAATAGGGAGTTTCCAAATTAGAATATGGTCAAACTGCCTTACAAAAAAAAGGACAGGTAAAATGCAAAGAGATTGTTGGAATTGAAAATTATGAAGCAGTTGGTGACCTAGTTTTGAATGAACAATTTTAGTAAAATGTGGAGGTGAAGTCACATATTTATAGATCTAGGAGTGAATGAAAAGTTTGTAAGTGGAAGCAGTGATAATAGACTGCTGTTTCTAAAAATGTACTGATGGAGAAAACAGCCATGGTGCCAGCTGGAAAGGAGTCAGGATTGAGTTTTGTTTTGGTTTTGAAAGTGTAGTGGGAGAGACTGGAACTAGTTGGAAATGTGTGTGAGAGAGTGGGTTGTGGAGAAAATTGAGCATGTGGTGGTGGTTACTGTTAGGATAAGACCACTAGGAGGTGATAAATAACAAAATCAAGATTTCATGTGGAAGGGTAAACATTGGAATATAAGTGGAACTTCTATTGGATTTTTCTAAGACACAGGAGGAGAGAAATAAATGGAAAACAGGATGGGCAAAGGGTTGATTCCTATGCTAAGAATGAGAATAGTTTATTGACATCACCTAAGTGCCATGTCATTATTCTCATCACTATTTAACTTAATTTTATGAGAACTCTAGCATTTACCAACGAAAATTTAAAGCAGATGGGAAGGAATCCACATAAGACAAGCAGGGGAATTACTGAGCTGGTAAGAAAGAACATGGCCTAACTGTAGTTTCTTAATGTCCCTGGATGACCTTGGGACTTAATTTGGAGACTGCAGAGGCACTGTTCAATTTGTGCTACATAACATTGAAATTAACATTAACAATGCCTGCATTTTCACTGCACATTTAGCAAAAAAAGCTGTTCTATCTTTGGCTTACTTTCATTGCAACTGAACATGCCTAATAATGCCCTGGAGAAATGTTTAAAAAATGCAAGTTTCCTCTGCTCAAACTCAGAGAGTTACTTTCAGTGGCTTTGGGGTTGAATAGGCATAACAACTATTCCTTTCTTTATTTGGGCAAAGATTGTATAGTAATTAAATGTATTGAGTACCTATTATGGTCAAGTTATTCTAGGTACTGAGGATACAACCATGAACAAGATGAAAGATATCCCATAGACAATTATGATACACTGTGATTGAATATGTGATAGCAAAATCTTCTGAGCTCAGAACACAGGAGAGGAATCTAGCTTCAAAGGGAATCCAGGAAAGTTTCTCAGAGTATTATAGTATGAAGGGCTAAAAATTGAGGTATGGGTATGAAGGATGAGGAAATGGAAGAGTAAAAGAAAAGCTATTTCAGTCAGAGGCAGTGGTATAGGAGAAGATTAGTTTGACTAGAATATAGAGTACCAGGAAAGAATGAGAGAAAAGAGACGACTGTGATGACATGGCAAGATGTATTATAGAATTTGCATTTTATCCTAAGACCAAGATGGTGCCATTAAAAGGTATTAAGCAAGAGATTGATATGATAATTTCATTTTTGAAAAATATCAGTTGGATTAAAATTTGGAGAATGGATTGAGGGACAGGAATTGGGTGGGGGTAGAAGGATTGAAGACAGACACCCAGTATGAGGCTGTTGCAGTAAGCCATAATGATAGCCCATCATCTGTGGTAGTGGTAGTGGTATTTTTTTGGGTGGGGAGAGAAATAGACAGGTTTTAGAAGGTGTATTTGACCAACTCCATAATCCTATGAGTCAAATCCACATCAGAATAGAGTGGAAGGGAAAACAATAAAAATCAAGGAAGAGTAATCTCATCCCTACCTCTACTCTATAGGCAAAAATCTCCTACTAACTCTAATGCAACTCAGCTGAATAACATGACACTTGTAATTTGCTGATTCATTTGCTTGCTTTTTAAGATGATAGTAAAGATGAAGAGGAATAATCTAGATATTTTCCCCTTGTTACTGTTCACCTTGATTATTGTGGAATCTCAAGATATCCATCTGATTTACCATTGTGTATGAGTACCCAGCACAAAGCTTGTTGTCCTGGATTTATATAGTATGAAAAGGGGCTGTATCCTCATCTTTATATGTTTTTCTGCTTCTGTAATACAAAGCCATATAAAACATAACTTAAACACATAGGTTTAGAAATTGGAGAGTATTGCATGGTTTCGGTAGGTAGAGTCTCAAACTGGAGTGAGGGGAGGAATCATTCAATAAGTATTTTCTGTTCACCACTATGTCTTAGACATTCTATTTTAAGATTGTATTCTTCTTTTTAAAAAATATATTTTATTGATTTTTTACAGAGAGGAAAGGAGAGGGATAGAGAGTTAGAAACATCAATGAGAGAGAAACGTCGATCAGCTGTTTCCTGCACACACCCTACTGGGGATGTGCCCACAACCAAGGTACATGCCCATGACAGGAATCAAACCTGGGACCTTTCAGTCCTCAGGCCAATGCTCTATCCACTGAGCCAAACTGTGTTTTTTTTTTCCTTTTTTAAAATTTTAATAATTTTTATACATATCTCCCCATTGCCCCCCTCCCTCCCAGGCATACCCCAAACCCCAGTGTCTATGTTCATTGGTTATGCTTATATGCATGCATACAAGTCCTTTGATTGATTTCTTATCTACCTCACCTAACTTTAATCTTCCTGCTGTAACTTCACGGTCTGTTTGAAGCTTTACTGTCTCTGTATCTATCCTTTTGTTCATCTGTTTATTGTTCTTTATTATCCACCAATGAGTGAGATCATGTGATGCTTCTCCTTCATTGACTGGGTTATTTCACTAAGCATAAGGCTCTCCAGTTCCAACCAGGTTGCTCCCAATGGTAAGAATTTCTTCTTTTTAATGTCAACATAGAATTCCATTGTGTAATTGTACCAGTTTTCTGATCCATTCATCTGCTGACCAGCACCTAGGCTGTTTCCAAATTGAAACTATTGTAAATTGTGCTGCTATGAACATAGGGGTGCATAAATCCTTTCTGATTGGTGTTTCTAGTTTCTTGGGATATATTCCTAAAAGTGGGATTACAGGGTCAAATGGGAGATCCATTTTTAGTTTTGTGAGGAAACTCCATACTGTTCTCCACAGTGGCTGCACCAGTCTGCATTCCCACTAACAGTGCACAAGGGTTCCTTTTTCTCCAAATCCTCGCCAACACTTGTCCTTTGTTGATTTCTTGATGATTGCCATTCTGACCAGTGTAAGATGGTATCGAATTGTCATTTTGATTTGCATCTCTCGGATGATCAATGACTTTGAACATGTTTTCATGTGTCTCTTGGCCTTCCTTCTGTCGTCTTTCGAAAAGGTTCTATTTAGGTCCGTTGCCCATTTTTTATTGAATCGTTCATCTTCCTTTTATTGAGTTGTATAAGTTGGCTGTAGATTTTGGAGATTAAAACTTTATCAGTGGGAACACTTGCAAATATGTTCTCCCATACAGTGATCTTTCTTGTTGTTTTGTTGATGGTTTCTTTTGCTGTGCAAAAGCTTTTTATTTTGATGTAGTCCCATTTGTTTAATTTTTCTTTAGCTTCCATTGCCTTTTGAGCAGTATCAGTGAAGAAGTTCTTTCAGCATATATCTGAGATTGTGCTGCCTGTGGATTCCTCTAGTATTTTTATGGTTTCCCTTCTAATGTTTAAGTCCTGTTCTTAGGGGAAATGGTTTTAGTTTTTGCCCATTGAGTATGATGTTAGCTGTGGGTTTATCGTATATGGCTTTTATGATGTTGAGGTATGCTCCTTCTATTCTCACTTTTCTGAGAGTTTTTAGCAAGAAAGGGTGTTGGATTTTGTCAAATGCTCTTTCTGCATCAATTGATATGAATATGTGATTATTATCTCTGAATTTGTTTATGTGCTGTATCACATTTATTGATTTGCAGATATTGTACCATCCCTGCATTCCTGGGATGAATCCTGCTGGTCATGGTGTATGATCTTTCTGATGTACTGCTGGATCCAATTTGCTAGAATTTTTTTTAAATTAAATATTTATTATTCAGATTATTAGATTTGTTTCTCTTTTTTTCCCCTCCATAGCACCTCTCCACCCAGCTCCCACCCCTCCCTCTGCCCTTAGCTCCCTCCCATTGATCTCATCCAAAGGTGTATGATTTTTGTCCAGGATTTGCTGGAATTTTGTTGAGGATTTTGGCACCTATGTTCATGGGGAATATTGGCCTATAATTCTCTTTCCTTGTGTTGTCTTTATCTGGTTTTGGTATTAGGGTGATGCTGGCTTCATAGAAGGTGTTTGGAAGTGTTCCTTCTTCTTGAATGTTTTTGAATAGTCTGAGGAGGATAGGTTTTAATTGTTCCTTGAATGTTTGGTAAAACTCTCCTGTGTAGCCATCTGGTCCCAGGCTTTTATTAGCTGGAAGCTTTTTGATGACTGCTTCAATTTCTTCCATAGTTATTGGACTATTGAGATGTTTGGCTTCCTCCTCATTGAGTTTTGGAAGGTTATATATTTCTAGGAAAATGTCCATTTCTTGCAGGTTGTCGAATTTGTTGGAATAGAGTTGTTCATAGTATTTTTTTAACAATCCTTTGTATTTCCACAGGGTCTGTTGTTATTTCCCCTCTTTCATTTCTGATTTTGTTTTTTTGGGTCTTCTCTCTTTGCTTCTTGGTGAGCCTGGCTAGAGGTTCATCAATTTTCTTTCAAAGAACCAGCTCTTGGTTTTGTTGATCTTTTGAATTGTTTATTTGATCTCTAAGTTGTTTATCTCCACTCTGATCTTCACTATTCCCTTCCTTCTGCATACACTGGGCTTTTCTTGTTGCTCTCGTTCTAGCTCTTTGAGTTGTAGGGTTAGGTAATTTATTACCATTGTTTCCTGTTTTTTTGCAGTAGGCTTGTAGGGCTATGAACTTCCCTCTCAAGACTTCTTTCTCTGTGTCCCATAAATTTTGTATTGTTGTGTTGTCATTGTCATTTGTTGCCATGATGTTTTTTATTTCTTCCTTGATCTCTCTGGTTACCCAGTCATTGTTTAATAGCATGCTGTTTAGTCTCCATGTGTTTGATTTCTTTCTATTGTTTTTATTATAGTTGATTTCCAGTTTTATGCCACTGTGGCCTGAGAAAATGCTTGATATGATTTCTATCTTCTTGAATTTGAAGAGACTTTTCTTATGACCCAACATATGATCTATCTTTGAAAATGACCCATGTGCACTGGAGAAGAGTATATATTCTGTGGCTTTGGGGTGACATGTTCTGAAGATGTCAATTAATTCTATCTGGTCTAGTGAGTCATTTAGGATTGATGTTTCTTTGCTGATTTTTTGTTTAGAGGATTTGTTCAATGGTGACAGTGGGGTATTAAAGTCTCCTACTATAATTGTATTGCTGTCAATCTCTCCCTTAATATCCTCCAAGAGTTTTTTTTTTTTTTTATGTATTTAGGTGCTCGTATATTGGGAAAATGAGGAAAAAAGAAAAGAAAGAAATGCCAAAATTAAATTGGGAGAGCGAGAATAAATAAATAAATAAATAAGAAAATAAAATAAGAAAATTAAAAGGAGAAGAAGGAGAAGAAAAGAGGAAGAGAGAAAAGTCAGAGAGAAAAGAAAGTGTATAAGAGAGAAAAGGGAAACAAAATATAGATGTCAGCAGAAAACTCCAATAGAACAGTCACTAATCCCAATAAAGGCCAGCAACCAATACCTAGAGATTAATACAAACTGCAAATAGCAACTGGTATCGAGGGAGGTGAGGGAAAAGAGAAGTAAAAAACAAAGCAAGCAAAAAGCAAAATAAAATAAGTAGGATAAACTAAAAGAATCTCACAAAAAATTTCAAAAAATCGATATAATCACTTTTCAGGCAAATAGCAACAAAAGGACATAGAGAAAAAAACAACTTTTTGGCTAGTGAAGACAAGAAGAGAGAGGTTTGTATGATCTTGTAGTAGGGGATTTGAAGTTAGATATATAAATGGGGTGAAATTTTAACAGGTAAAGAGAAAGAATAGGGAGAATCTAAAGTTGGAAAAGGGAAAGAGAAACAAGACAACAAAATGGGGAAAGTTAGGAGGAAAGTGTTGGCATAAAGGTAGAGTTGAGTTGGAGTAAAATTATGCTGAAGGAAAGATGAAAGTAGAATGTAGAACTCTAATCCCGAAATAAAATAAAGGGAAAACAAAATGACACTTTTTTTTTCCCAAAAAGGTAAAGTACTAGTAGTAATTAATAATACTAGTTAAAACAAAAATATAATAATTAAAAAGGTAAAATAAATTGAGGCAGAAAGAAAAAAAGTCTTTTAATTAAAATATGTAAAAATGAAAAAAAAATTTTAAATGGAAAAAGAAAAAAACAAACAAAAAAATAGAATGGTCATTCACTTCCACTATTATTCTGCTTGGCACTCCTGTTTCCCAGTAGGGAAGGTATTGCAGTTCCCTGTGTTCCCCTATTGGTGTTTTAATCTCTTTATTCTTTTGTGGTTATTCGAGAGTCAATTTGTATGTCATCCACTGGATGACAGTGTTTCAGAATTGATCTCTTAGACAAAGCACAGGACCTCTCTAGGCTGTGCTCAGATCCTGCTACTCTGGTTCTCAAAGCCAGTTTGTGGGGATTTTGCTGCCGGGACACTGTAGTAACTCCCAAGCTGTCCCTCTGCCCCAGAAAAAAAAACGAGTCGTTTTCTAGAGCTCCCCTCTGTCAACAGCTCAGAGAGTTTGCTTCCACACTTAGGGATCAAGCCCTCTCCACCTCTGCGGACCTCTCCAGAGGCAGTTTTCCTGCAGCCCGTTTCCCACAGTGTGCGCATCTCTGTTCTGGGGGTGTAGGAGACCTCACCTTATCCCAGGCGAAATTTGACCTTTCCATGTGCCATGTGGATCTCTGAATCCACCGCCCGAGTGTCTGCACTGTTTGGAGAGCCGTGTTCTGGGTCCTCGGCTGTTCAGTGGGTGCCTCCACCTTCCTCAGCTTTCAAACCTATGCAGACATCCACCTCCCTCTTATCCCAGGCGAAATCTGAGCTTTCCGTGTGCTCTGTGGATCTCTGATTCCGCCAAGTGTCTGCGCCGATTGGAGAGTGGAGCTCTGGGTCCCTGGGTCCCCGGCTGCTCGATGGGTGCCCCAACCACAGGCTTCAGACGGCCGCAGACATCCACCTCCCTCTGCAAGATGGCGTGGTCTCCGAGTTCGAGCTGGTGGCTCCGGCGGACAAAATCCCCGTGGTAGTGGGGCTGCCTGGCCAGGAGAGCCCCGTCCAGCAGTCCCCCACCTTCTCCTGGAGGATAACTGACTCTTAACTTGCCAACAAACACTCCCAGTGCGACTCTCAGCTGCTCTCTCTCCCTCTGCCCAGCGACAAAGCTCCAGACGCATCTGTCTACTCCACCACCATTTTCTAGGATTCCAAACTAGTTTTGGCAAAAACTTTGTTCTTCTATTGGCCTTCTTAACTCCATATTGTTCTTCTGGGAACTCTATTTTTCTCTTGGCATGGACCCATGTGTTCTGCCACTTTGGTTTCCTTTATCGTTTTGCTAGCACACCCTCATTAACATCCCAAAAGAAAGTTCAAGGAATGCAGACTAGTAGTTTTGGCATTTCTGAAACTGTCTTTAGTCTGCATTTACTTGACTTATTATAATTTTCTAGATTGAAATGATTGTATTTCTAAACAAAGATTTATAGTGTTGCTCAAAAGACACCTGATGCCAGTCTAAGAAAAAAAAAATTTTTTTGTAGGAGACCAGATTTTTTTTCTCTTTGAAAGCTTTAGAATCTTCTCTTGTCTTTGGTATTCTAAAAATTCTCAGGTGTGTGTGTGTGCACGCGCGCCAAGAAATGGAGGAAGAAGAAGAGACAGAGAGATGACAGAGAATGAGAATGGATATGAGACAGAGAGAGCTGAAGACTCAGGGAGAGGGGGAGGGATTGGTTGAACTTGCTAAGTAATTGTGAAACTGTCAGCTTGAGACATGAGTTCTCCCTTCATCTTTGGGCAATAGATCATCTTGTCTTCCTACTTGTCAACTTCTTCTTGTCTGTTTTCTCTTTCTTCCTAGAATGTCTACTGTTTGGTTTTTGGATCTCCCAAAGTGATTACTTAGGCCTGCTTTTTCTTACATCTTTTCTCCTGCCACATGTGCTCCTTCTTCATTGTAGACAATCTTTTTGGATTGTCTTTCTAACACTTCTGTGGAACTGTTGTTTTGGTAATTTTAATTACAAGAATGCTTTCATGATTTCTGACTGTATTTTGTTCATAGAATATTGTTCTTTATTTTATTGCTGCAATCCCTTCTTAAGTTTCTCTGAGGATTCTAATTAGAATCAATTTTTTAAAAGGTTATTTGGTTTCTATCTGTATCCTCAGGGGCAGGTCTTTTCTTTGTGTTTTACATTTTTTGTGTGGTTTGTTCTATGCTAAGAAGATCTTCTCAAATTCTTTGTGATCATACACTGTTATTGAGTTGGATGAACTTCCTTTTAAAATTAAATTTATGGGGGCAACATTGGTTAATAAGATTATATAGGTTTCAAGTATACAATTCTATGCTACATCATCTGTATATTGCATTATATATCTTCCACCCAAAGTCAGGTTATCTTCCATCACCATATATTTTACCTTCTTTACCCTTTACTCCCCCCACTTCCATTTCCATCTAGTAATCACCATATTCTTGACTGTGTCTATGAGTTTTTGTTTATTTTTCTTTGTTCATTTGTTGCTTGTAGTTTTATATCCTATGTATGAGTGAAATAATATGGTTCTTAACTTCTTCTGGCTGACTTATTTTTCTTAGCATTCTCAAGATCCATCCATGTTCTCACATATAACAGTTTTGTGTTCATAGTCTTTAGAAGTCTATTTCCTTTCCCCCCAGGGCTTGGCAGAGGTGGGGCAGTGGTACTGGACACTGCATTTCACAGCCCATTCTCCCTGCTCCTTCCCTTGGATCTGCACCTCTGTGCTCTGGCTGTGAGGTCAATGGGCCAAGAAGTTAGAGGGCCACTTGCTCTCCTGTACCATTGCTCTCACATCTGCTGCAGACTGCACTCCTCCTCTGCCCATTATCCAGGGCTGCTATCTGTGTTACATGTTCCAGAAACTGCTGAAATAGCTGGTTCAGCATGTACCTGTCTCTTTTCTCCTTGTGGTTCTAGGTTTAAATACATAAAGTGCTTAACAGAAGAAAAAAAAAACCTCAGTAAAACTTTAGTTATTTTTATTAGTGGTTGTATCTCTTAAAATTGAATTATTCTCATTTTAAGGCATCTTTGAGTAGAGATGTGTTCTGTTTCCTGTCTTAAGCTGCATTCTTCTCTTCTACTTAAAATGAGACAGTGTTGCTTTACCAGCATCTCTCTGGGCTCTGTTTATTGTTGTACAAGCACAGACAAGCCATGTTGAGTCATCATATAATTTTCGGTTAGTTTTTTGTTTTGTTTTTTTTGCAAATATAGCAAGGCCTTTACTTTGTATCCTATTTTGAAATGCTAAAGCCATTCACCAGAAAACAGATGATTCAACTGTGTTGGCTAATAAAAAATGTTCCTGTTGATGATTTTGACTCTCTGATGATTTCTTTAAAAATCACTAACATAAAAAAGATTGTAGGCTTTATCAATCCACATTTATAACCCTGCAGATTAGCAGCTTCAGTAGATTTAGAATTCAAAATAACTGGCCAATGCTTCTAATTCTGGCAGATGTGCTAGGGCAAGGTCACTTGTATTTGACATCTCTTTTTAAACAGCTTCTATTTATGGGTAGATCTGTCCAGCAATAACAGTATGACACGAGCAGCATTTACATTACTGTATCTTCTACTCATTTCCTTTTGCTTATAGCGTTCTCACCCTTTTCCCTCCCCCCAACCCATTCTGTTCCCTTTCACACAGATTTTGATTCATTTATACACTAATTGAATATGAATATGTACAGGTCAACTCTCCTAATGGTTGTTTTATTCTAATGTGGTGAAAACAAGTCAGTAGTTATTAGTGAATCTCTTGATTAAATGCAGCCACTTTAAGTGGTAAACAAGATTCTGGTCAAGGGCATGTACCTTGGTTGTGGGCACATCCCTAGTAGGGAGTGTGTAGGAGGCAGCTGATGCATGTTTCTGTTATTGAGTTTCTCTCTATTCCTCTCCCTTCCTCTTGGTAAAAAAATCAATAAAATATATATTAAAAAAAGAGAGTAAAACTCAAGATTTAGGCCCTAATGAAAGATACTGCTTAAATAGGTTTGTTCGTTTCTGCAGATTATGTATTGCTCCTTTAACTCAGGGTTATCTTTATCCTCGGACCGATGTCTTCATAACTCTGAAAAATTAACAAAACCAAGCAACTTTCACTAGTTTCTTTTTCTGGCCTGGATATTAAATAATGCCAGCTCAGCTAAGTTTTCCTCTGCTCATCATTCCTACATTATGAACATATCTATAATGAGGTTAGCAATAGTTTTTTTTGTAGTGTGTGTGTGTGTGTGTGTGTGTGTGTGTATTTGTATTCATTTGTCCTTTATCTCTGGCTAGATTGAGTTTTCATCCCTGGGATCTAAGCCTCCCTCCTTCTAGTCCCTCTAGTATCATGAGTCCACTCTGCTCTGCTTTCTTAGCTATCTTTCTGGGTTTTGCTTTGCCTATCACAGGGAGTGACCCCAGGCTGTCCAGCCACTCTGTGGGACAGCCATCTGTGGCCTCTTCTGACCAAAGCTTCCCGATGTTCTCCTTGGAGTGAGAGGATTTTCCTTCAGTTCCTATAGATTGTTACATTTTCAGGTACACATGATCTCAGTGGGGCATGGCTTAACTATAGTAATCTTCTCGGAGATTTTTCAGGTATGTAGGCTCTTTCTTGTTCCTATAACAAAAATAGATTACTTGTTACTGTTACTCACCACTATCACTGCCACCCACCTCCCACCCAGTAAATCATTAAGATCTGCTGATTTTGTAAGGAACCCATGGTTCCACTCTACCCTGCTCTCAGACATGCACTTCTCTTCCTCATGCTGGCACCCAGCTGATTTCCGTGCCTACAGTCTTGTCCCTCTTAGTCCTCCATAGAAAAGCAATTCCTAATCTCCTGCCTTTAATATTTTATAGTGGTTCTACCTTGCTGTCAGGGGAGAAGACTGAGCACCTTAATGTTCTTCCAACCTACCTGCCCCCTGCAGACCTGGCTCCTCCTGCCTTCTCAAGCAGCTTCCTCCCTGAAACACCCACTTCCCTTCTCTAGTCCTCACTCTACTTGCTCAATCCTCCTTTATGATACAGCTCAGTTTACCCCTTCCAACAGCCTAGTCTGGGCTTAGGGTTCCCCTGCTGTAGCTCCCACAGCTCTGGTTCTTACCTCTGTCATGTCACTGAGCACACTTTATTGTGATTTTCTGCATGTGCATCTGATGTGGATGTTACCAGGAACTGGATCCCATTCACTTTTATTTTGTAAGAGATAACAAGACATCAATGTGTGTTCATTTGGTGTTTCTTGAATTCAGCTGAACTGAGTAAATTCAGAGGATCTGCAGTCCTATTCTTCTTCTCCTTCTTCACTTTCCCTCTCCTTAGGCAGTTTTCATTCTCTGCTCGTGTGCTAGTCTCAGGTGGCTGTGCCACACCCTCATCTACAAAGGCCTCTATTTTAGTCATCAATCATTTGAATCCAGAAGGACCAATCTGTCTTCAGTCTTCCACCTAATTTTCTGTATCTTCTATCTTGTCTTTGTATTTTTCTTTCTGAGAGCTAGTTAACTAACTAGCTAACTCCAGCCCTATCTCTGTCTCTTTCTTAGATAATGGCTTGACTGTGATATAACTCATTCCATACAATTCATCCCTTTAAACTGCAAGTTTGGTAGTTTTAAACCTGTTCACAGAGTTGTGCAACCATCACCACACTGAATTTTAGAACATTTTCATGACTTTAAAAAGAAAGAAACCATGTACTCATTATCAGGCACTCCTCATTTTTCCCAAACCCCAGCCTCTGGCAACCACTAATCTACATTAATAAAAAAGAAAGATACAAATCGACTATATCTTCATGACGCCCACCAACCAATGCAAATTAACTCAACAAAGATGGTGGGTTAATTCCACTCTGCCCCAGCTGCTCCAGGCCTCTGGGCAGTGTGGGAAGGCAAAAAGGTGGCTCCAGGCCTGGAGCGAAGGTGGTACCGGCAGCCAGGGGAAGGAAGGCCCATTCTTGCATGAATCTTCATGCATTGGGCATCTAGTCTACTATATTTATCTTTATAGATTTGTCTATTTTGGACATTTCATATAGTGGAGTCATGTAATTTGTAGTTTTTTATGTCTAGTTCTTTTCACTTTCCTTAATGTTTTTAAAAGCCATTCAATTTGTAGCATGTGTCTGTACTAATTTATTCCTGTATTAGTCAGCCCAGGCTGTCATAGTGGAATACCACAGGCTGGGGGTCTTAAACAAAATAAATTTACTTTCTTCCATTTTTGCAGGCTAGGGAAGTTCAAGGTGTTAAGGTGCCAATAGGATTAGTGTCTGGTGAGGCTTTTCTCCTGGGTTTGCTGATAGCCACCTTCTTATTGAATCCTCACATAATTTTTTCTTTGCATGAGTGGAGCATGAGAGAGAGAGAGATCTCCAGTTTCTCTCTTTCTTCGTATAAGGATACCACTCCTGCCCTAGTTAGTTTGCTCAGTGGTTAGAGCATAAATCTGAGGGCTGAAGGGTCATGAGTTCAATTCCAGTCAAGGGCCCATACCTCAGTTGCAGGCCTGGATATCCCCAGCCTCTGTTGTGTGGGAGGCAACCAATCAATGTGTCTCTTTCACATTGATGTTTCTTTGTGTCCCTCCTCCTCCATTTCACTCTCTCTAAAAATCAGCAGAAAAATATCCTTGGGTGAGGAGTAACAATAAAAAAAGGGGCACCAGTCCTGTTGTAGTACCCTTATGACCTCATTTAACCTTAATTATTTCCTTAAAAGCCTATCTCCAAATATAGTTATATTGAAGGTTAGGGATTTAACATATGCATTTTGGAGAACACAATTCACCCCATAATGATTCCTTTTTATTGCTCAATAATATTCTATTGTGTGGATATATCACAATTTATTTATAAATTCATTAGATCATAGGCATTTGGGTTGCTTAATCACTTTTTGATTATTCATTGTGTCACTATGAACATTTGTGTACAAATTGTGTGTAGTTTGTTTTTTTTTCCTTTTGGATGTATCTCTAAGAGTTGGATTGCTGGGTCACATAATAGATAATTCTATAGTCAATCTTCTAAAATACTATACAACTCTTTTTCAAGTAGTCATAGCATTTTATATACTTCATCAGTGCTTGAAGGTTCTAATTTCTTCACAACCTCTCCAACACTTGTTAAAATCTAACCATCCTCTTGATATAAAAGTGGCATCTTGCTATGGTTTCAATTTACATTCCCTGATAACTGATGATGTTGAGCATGTGTTCATGTGCTTCTTGGAAAATTCATGTGCTTGTTGGATATTTTTATATCTTCTTTGGAAAAGTATATATTCAGATTCTTTACCTGTGTTTAAACTGGATTGTCTTTTTCTTATTGAGTTTTAAGAGATTTTGTATACTTTCAATGTAATTCCCTTATCACACATCTGAATTATGATTTTTTTACCATTTTGTGGCTATCTTTACACTTTATTAATTGAGTTATTTGAAATAAAAAAGCTCTGTACCCAGAATTTCCATGCTTACCTTGGAAAGATGATGCGAGGACATGATGAGAAGGTGGCCATCTGTAACCCAGAAAGAAGGCTCCCACAGACACTGAATCTGCCTGCACCTTAATCTGGAACTTTTAGCCTCCAGGACCATGAAAAATAAATGTCTGCTGTTTATGCCTGCCAAAAAGACAAACAAACAAACAAACAAAAAGTTTTTAATTTTTATAATGTTCAATTTATTTTTTTGTAGCCTATGCATTTGTTATATGCCTATGTTTCTTTAAGAGTTTTAGAATTTTATCTCTTAAATTTAAACCTGTTATCTATTTTGAGTTAAGTGTCACATATGAAGTGAGGAAGGGGTCTAACCACGTTGCTTTGTATATGTCTATTCTGTTATCCTAGAACTGGAGTTTCTCTTTTAAATGTTAATGGTAGGTTTTGCCTAGATGTTAAAATCACCACCAGTTATTAGAGACTTTACCCTACCCTGTTTTATTTTCTCTGATTTGCAGTTTATTCCATATCATTACTCTAGACATGACTGTCATTTTCATCACTTCTTACGATAAGGAACTTTTCCACATATATCTAGATTTACAGCAATTCTATTATATACTGTTGAAATTGCTAGTTAAGCCTGGGAGTTTAAAGTGTTGGGTGGTTGGCCATTTTGGTGAGCCTGGATAGATGCTGAGAAGTTTCCCAAATGTGGGATATTTAAAGCTAAGCATGTAAAGCTGAGACATCACTGTCCTGATGAAGAGAAAACCCATTGAATTGAGCCTATCTTTAAATCGTAAGAGTCACATGTCAGCTGAGCATCTGTCATCTTAAGGCTGATGACCAGAGGACCTGTTCCCAAAGTGGCTCATTCACATAGCTAAAAAGTTGGTACTAGCTATTGCAGGAAGCCTTGGTTCCCTCCACATGGATCTCTCTTTACACAAAGATGTTATAACTTGGTGGTTGGCTTTCCCCAAAGTGAGCAGTCCAAGAGACTCAGGAAGAAGTTGCGATGTATTTTACAATACAACCTAAGAAGTTTTTTTTTTATTAATTTTTTATACATATCTCCCCATTGCCCCCATCCTCCCTCCCAGGCATACCCCAACCCGTCCCCCCCAACCAGTGTCTATGTTCATTGGTTATGCTTATATGCATGCATACAAGTCCTTTGATTTATCTCTTATCTACCTCACCTAACTTTAATCTTCCTGCTGTAATTTCACAGTCTGTTTGAAGCTTTACTGCCTCTGTATCTATCCTTTTATTAATCAGTTTATAATGTTCTTTATTATCCACCAATAAGTGAGATCATGTGATGCTTCTCTCTCATTGACTGGCTTATTTCACTAAGCATAAGGCTCTCCAGTTCCATCCAGGTTGCTGCAAATGGTGAGAATTCCTTCTTTTTAATGGCAGCATAGAATTCCATTGTGTAGATGTACCACAGTTTTCTGATCCACTCATCTGCTGACGGGCACCCAGGCTGTTTCCAAATTGTAGCTATTGTAAATTGTGCTGCTATCAACATAGGGGTGCATAAATCCTTTCTGATTGGTGTTTGTGATTTCTTAGGATAAATTCCTAAGAGTGGGATTACAGGGTCAAATGGGAGATCCATTTTTAGTTTTTTGAGGAAACTCCATACTGTTCTCCACAATGGCTGCACCACTCTGCATTCCCGCCAACAGTGCACAAGGGTTCCTTTTTCTCCAAATCCTCGCCAACACTTGACGTTTGTTGATTTGTTGATGATTGCCATTCTGACCAGTGTAAGATGGTATCGCATTGTGGTTTTGATTTGCGTCTCTCGGATGATCAATGACTTTGAACATGTTTTCATGTGTCTCTTGGCCTTCCTTCTGTCGTCTTTCGAAAAGGTTCTATTTAGGTCCGTTGCCCATTTTTTATTGGATCATTCATCTTCCTTTTATTGAGTTGTATAAGTTGGCTGTAGATTTTGGAGATTAAACCTTTATCAGTGGTAACATTTGCAAATATGTTCTCCCATACAGTGATCTTTCTTGTTGTTTTGTTGATGGTTTCTTTTGCTGTTCAAAAGCTTTTTATTTTAATGTAATCCCATTTGTTCATTTTTTCTTTAGCTTCCATTGTCTTTTGAGCAGTATCAGTGAAGAAGTTCTTTGGGCATATATCTGAGATTGTGCTGCCTGTGGAATCCTCTAGTATTTTTATGGTTTCCCTTCTAATGTTTAAGTCCTGTATCCATTTTGAGTTTATTTTTGTATTTGGTGTAAGTTGGTGGTCCAGTTTCATTTTTTTGCATGTATCTGTCCAATTTTACCAACATCATTTATTGAAGAGGCTATCTTGGCTCCGTTGAGTGTTCATGCCTCCTTTGTCAAATATTAGTTGAGCATACTGGGTGGTTGGACATCTGGGTTCTCTATTCTATTCCATTGGTCTATATGTCTGTTCTTGTGCCCGTACAATGCTGTTTTGAGAACAGTTGCTTTGTAGTATAGCTTGAAATCTGGTATTGAGATCCCACCTACTTTATTCTTCTTTCTCAGAATTGCTGTAGCTCTTCATGGTCTTTTTTTGTTCCAGATGAATCTATGAAGAGTTCTTTCTAGGTCCCTGAAATATGTCGTTGGTATTTTAATGAGTAGTGCGTTGAATCTGTAGATTGCTTCGGGTAGTATGGACATTTTAATGATGTTGATTCTCCCAATCCATGAGCATGGTATGCTCTTCCATCTATTAACATCTTCCTCTATCTCTTTTTTCAGTGTCCTGTAGTTTTCTGCATATAGGTCTTTTACCTCTTTAGTTAGGTTTATTCCTAAGTATCTTAATTTTTTGGGTGCGATGGTAAATGGGATTGCTTTTTTAGTTTCTCTTTCTGTAATTTCACTATTAGTGTATAGAAATGCCAGACTTCTTAGCATTAATTTTGTATCCTGATACATTGCTGAATTCATTAATTAAATCAATTAGTTTTGGAATGGAGTCCTTTGTTTTTTTTATGTACAATATCATGTCATCTGCAAATAAGGACAGCTTTACTTCTTCTTT
>PVJN01026538.1:0-29013 GCA_004026805.1 Lasiurus borealis | reverse complement strand
GCCATGCCAGGCTGAACTGCACCAGGCGGGGCCATGCCAGGCTGAACTGCACCGGGCCGAACCATGCCAGGCTGAACTGCACCGGGCCTGACCATGCCAGGCTGAACTGCACCAGGCGGGGCCATGCCAGGCTGAACTGCACCAGGCGGGGCCATGCCAGGCTGAACTGCACCGGGCCGGACCATGCCAGGCTGAACTGCACCAGGCCGGACCAAACCAGGCTGACCTCCATCAGGTGGGACTAAACCAGGCTGAAATGCACCAGGCGGGGCCATGCCAGGCTGAAATGCACCAGGCGGGGCCATGCCAGGCTGAAATGCACCGGGTGGGACCATGCCAGGCTGAACTGCACCGGGCGGGGCCATGCCAGGCTGAACTGCACGAGGCTGGACTAAACCAGCCTGGTCCGTCCCAGGGGGCACCATGCCAGGCTGGGCTGCCCCGGGCTGGAGCATGTCGTACTGCAGTGTGCCAGGCTGTACGAAGCCAGGCGCCTCCATGCCGGGCTGCACGAGCCCTTGCTGATCTCTAAAAGGTGCAGCCAGTTCTTGCTGGTCCGGGCCGAATATGGGGAACCCGTGCTGGTCCAGGCCAATGGGCTGCATACCGCTCTCGTACATGGCGCGCTGGTCTGGCCCAAGGTATCTCATGCCGTAGCGGGGTGCGCCCGGGGGAGCCATCCCCGGCTGCTGCTCCAGCCCTTGCTGATCTCTAGCGGGTCCCCACTGGGGCATCATCTCCTGCTGAGGCATGCCGGGATACGCCATGCCCTGCTCTTCCATGCCAGGCGGCATCATACCCGGCTGAGCCATGCTGAAGGGGAGGCCGTACGGGTAAGGGCCAGGAGGCTGGAACTCCATCTGCTCCATGCCCGGCGGGCCCGGCGGCCCCAGCTGGTCCGGCCTCGCGTACATGACCTGGCCCGGGCTGGGCACCACCCCGGCGCGAGCCTCCGGGGGAAGGAGCGACTGCCGGTCTCTGGCCAGGTCCTGCGGGGCCTCGCGCTCGTCCCTCCTCACCCGCGCCGTGCTGGGCCACTCCCTGGCCCGGTGGTGGTCGGCTTCAGCTCTGAACTGGGGCTGCGGGGGCAGATGGGGTTTCGCCCCCGGCCTGGCCTCCTCGCGGGCCCGCGGGCGGTGCGGCTCTCGGTCTCTGTCCCGGCCAGGGATCGTGTCCGAGGGGTGCCTGGGCGCGCCGGGCCCCAGCATGGCCTGGTCGGGGCCGTAGCCCGTCTCCGGGGCCTGGTCGCCCGGGAACATGAGGGAGGTCGCGCTGGCACTCAGGTCATGCGACATGGTTTTCCCTTTGCGCTTGAGGATGGGCGGCGGCGCCGTCTCCAAGCCCTGGTTGGAGAGGGAGAGAGTGAGCAGAGACCCCACGAGGGAACTGAACGTAGGGTAAGGCTTCGAGGGCAGGGAAGCGGGGGTATCCGAGTAGGACAGCTGAGGGGCCCTTGAGGGGAGAATCCCCTGGGGGAGCCCCAAACTAAGATGGACACAGAGAGAATGTGACACTTTTTTTTTTTTAATCCTCACCCGAGGATATGTGGATATGTTTATTGATCAGAGAGAGAGAGAGAGAGAGAGAGAGAGAGAGAGAGAGAGAGGTCGCCACATCGGTTCCCAGTCAGGGCACGGGCCTGGGTTTCAGGCTCAGTTCCCAACAGGGGGCATCAGGAGGCAGCCGGCCGATGATGCTTCTCTCTCATCCATGTCTCTCTCTACCCCCTCCCTTCCCCTCTAAAAAGACAGACGGGCAGAATGACAGACAGACAGACATACTGAAAGAGACAGACATACATACCGACAGACGGACAGACAGCCAGACGGACAGACATATAGACAGACAGACAGACATACCGACAGACAGACGGACAAAGGGGGAGATGCGGTGAGCCCCCCGCCCCCCGAGCCCGCTGCCCAGCCCCTGCCCACGTGGCATCACCTGGGAGGCCTTCCAGCCGTCCGTGATGGCCTGCTCCAGCTCCTCCCAGGTCACCATGGTGACTTCCTCCCCCGGGGGCAGCATGGTCATCTTCCGACTGAAGGGTTCCTGAGGGCGCAGACCCATGGGCGCGCCTGAGCACGCACCCCAGCCGAATCCCCCCCCCCCCCCCGGCAGCGGCGGGCGCAGGGACAGAGCCACGCCCCCAGGACCAGCGGGCCCTCCCCCGGCCCCGGCCCCGGGCAGCCGGCGTCCTGTGCCCGGTGGACCCGGAGGAGCCCTGGGCAGCCGGGGAAAGGATCCCCCCCTTCGGGCCAAGGGCAGCGCCCGAGAGGCAGAGGGCACGCACATCCTCCCAGCTCCAAGGGACACAGACAGCTGGGTGGTGGGGGTGGTCTGGGGGAGCCCGAGAGGCAGGGCCAGGCTGTGGGCACCCCTCCTTCCCGGCCCCCTCTCGGGCTTTACCAGGAATTCCTCCCGGTTTTTGACTATTTTCTCTACTTCCTCCATCCGATGCAGCAGCTCCTGGAAGAGGGCGGAGGTGGCGGTCAAAGCAGGCGCGTCCGCCCCCTGCCCCGCTCCCCACACACATCCTCCCAGGGGAGAGGAGCCAGGTGTGTGGATCTCAGAGGAGCAGAGGGCAGATTGAGGCGGGTAAGCCAGTAAGAGTGGGACATGGAGTGGGGGTGGGGGAGGGAGTAAGGACAGATGTGCCAGGAGCCAGAGCTAACGCTGGGAGGGGAGCCTGCAGGCCTGGGATCCACTCCAGACAAACCCCTAAGGGGACACTGCTTTCCCAGGAAGAGGGTGTGTGGGGGAGTACTTGCAGGGTGGCGGAGGGGCTAGGCTGTTTAAAAGCAAATTGCCACACCAAAACCGGTGTGGCTCAATGGATAGAGTGTCAGCCTGCAGACTGAAGGGTCCCAGGTTCGATTCCGGTCAAGGGCACATGCCCAGTGGGAGGTGTGCAGGAGGCAGCTGATCGATGTTTCTTTCTCATCGACGTTTCTAATTCTCCCTCTCCCTTCCTCTCTGTAAAAAAAAATCAATAAAATAGCCCTGGCTGGTTTGGCTCAGTGGATAGAGTGTCGGTCTGCGGACTGAAAGGTCCTGGGTTCAGTTCCGAACTGAAGGGCCTGTACCTTGGTTTCGGGCACATCCCCAGTAGGGGGTGTGCAAGAGGCGGCTGATCAATGTCTCTCATCGATGTTTCTAACTCTCTGTCCCTCTCCCTTCCTCTCTGTAAAAAAAATCAATAAAAAATATTTTTAAAAATCAATAAAATATATTTTTAAAAAATAAAAGCAAATTGCCACTCACCCTACTTGGTGTGGCTCAGTGGATAGAGCATTGGCCTGCGGACGGAAGGGTCCCTCCCAGGTTGGGTCCCCCATCAAGGACACATGCCCGGGTTATGGGCTCGATCCCCAGTGGGGTGTAGAGAACGACTTTAGTCCCAGGCTTGAACCTATTTGGACAGGGGGGGGACTAACAAGAGGGCACGGACGAACGAGACAGCCACGGGCAGGTGCTAGCTTGGAGGGCAAAGACGTCCCCGCACAGATACAGCCACAGGCTCTGGTTGTGAGCTTGACCTCACGGTCTGAACCTGTAGGCCCACGTGGCCGAGTAATACGGCTGCGGGAACGGCTGCAAGTAAACAAAGCCGGACCAGGTGCGTGTAATTGAGTCGGTTCAAAGCCCACGAGAACGTTGTCAGCACCTTGACCACGCCCTCACTCGGCCTGCTGGAATCTGGCTATAAAACAAAGACCCGGCTTGCAGGCCGTGTGGCGCTGTCTCTCTATCGGAGTGGGCAACACCCCACCCAGCCCCAGCTTTATTCTCTCGTCTGTCTTCTCCATCCTTCACCCCCGCCCCTCAGGTTCACCCCTGGCTGCACCAGCCCGGCACAGAGGGGGCGTGCAGGAGGCAGCCAACCAACGATTCTCTTTCATCACTGATGCTTCTTTCTCTCCTTCCTCTCTGACATCAATTTTAAAAAATAAATAAAAACTTTGCCGAAACCGGTTTGGCTCAGTGGATAGAGCGTCGGCCTGCGGATTGAAGGGTCCCAGGTTCGATGCTGGTCAAGGGCATATGTATCTTGGTTGCGGGCACATCCCCGCAGGGGGCATACAGGGGGCGGCTGGTCGATGTCTCTCTCTCTCATTGATGTTTCTATTCCTCTCCTTTCCTCTCTGTAAAAAAAAAAATCAATAAAATATATTTTTAAAAAGAAAACAAAAATTTTAAATCAGTAAATAAAAGCAAATTGCTGGAACTTGTAACTTCTGCAAACCTCCATCATCTAAGAATGTAAGAGGAAATAAAAAGCCTTTTCTCTAGACCCCAAAATCCTAAAACCATAAAAACACCACACTTTCAAAAGCAAAGCTTTTGTCCTGGCCTGTTTGGCTCAGTGGGTAGTGCAGGGACCTGTGGAGCTAAGGGTCCCGGGTTCAATTCTGGTCAAAGCACATGCCTGGGTTGTAGGCTCCTCCCCTTCCCTAGCCCTGGGCAACCGATTGGTGTGTTTTTCTCAAACACACTGATGTTTTTCTGTCTTTCCCATTTGTTCCTAAAAAAGAAAAAGTAATATATATATGTATGTAAATATATATATATATATATATATATATACATATATATATATATATATCAATGAAAAAATATCCTGAGGTGAGGGTCAACGAAACACAAAAGCAAAGCTTTCCAGCCAGCGTGGCTTGGTGGTTGAGCGTCAACCTATGAACTAGGCCAGCGGTCGGCAAACTCATTAGTCAACAGAGCTCAATATCAACAGGACGATTGACATTTCTTTTTTCTTTCTTTCTTCTTCTTCTTTTTTTTTAATGTTTTATTGGTTTTTTACCGAGAGGAAGGGAGAGGGATAGAGAGTTAGAAACATCGATGAGAGAGAGACATCAATCAGTTGCCTCCTGCACGCCCCCCACTGGGGATGTACCCGCAACCAAGGTCCATGCCCTTGCCCGAAGTCGAACCTGGGACCCTTCAGTCCGCAGGCGGAGGCTCCATCCACTGAGCCAAACCGGTTTCCTCGGGCCATGAAGTTTCAATCGCACTGCACGTGCGCCCCCACGTGGTATTTTGTGGAAGAGCCACACTCAAGGGGCCAAAGAGTTTGCCGACCCCTGAACTAGGTCGTCACAGTTCTATGCTGGGTGTGCTGGAAGCAGCCGATCAATGATTCTTTCTCATCATTGATGTTTCTCTCCATAAACAATAATATATATATATTTTAAAATTATTAAACATTATTTTTAAAAAAGCAAAGCTTCCCACAACAAAAATGAGCGCCGCCGGGGTCTCACGGCTGGGCCTCCCCGCTCCCCGTCTCCGCCTGTGTTGGGCGGGTCGTGGTCAGCCTGGTCCCCACCTGGAACCCCCGCCTGGAACCCCCTGGTGGGCGCCCGCGGAGGGGCCTGCGTGGCTCGCTCCAAGGGGAAGCCTCGCTGCGCCTGCGGCTGGGGCGCTCCGGGGAGGAAGGGGTGACCCCACAACTCTGCACCCCCGACCCCCTCTTCTGGAGCTGAGCTTTGCCTCTGAGTTCCCACCACCTCATTATTATTATTATTATTATTATTATTTATCTATTTGTGGATCCTCTATTTGTGGATATTCCCCCGCCCCGTTGATTTTTATTATTTTTATTTTTAAATATATTTTATTAATTTTTCACAGAGAGGAAGGGATAGAGGGACAGAGAGTCAGAAACACCGATGAGAGAGAGACATCGATCAGCTGCCTCCTGCACACCCCACACTGGGGATGTGCCCGCCACCAAGGTCCATGCCCTTGACCGGAATCGAACCTGGGACCCTTCAATCCGCAGGCCGACGCTCTATCCACTGAGCCAAACCGGTCTCACCCCCCCCCCCGTTGATTTTTAGAGAGAGTGGGAGGGAGAAGGAGAGGGAGAGAAACGTCGATGTGCTGGGGTGTCTGCTGAGTGGTTGGGGGCGAGCCTCCCTGAACACGGGGCTGGCCGGGCAGGGAGGCAGGGGGCCGCGGGGGACGGGGGTGGGTGGGGTCCCCGCCGCCCTCACCGTCGGGTTGAACTCGGGGCCCTCCTGCGCCCTTTCCTGGGCCTCCTTGAGGCTTTTCACGTCCTCCATGACGTTCTGCAGCATCTCCATCACCTGCGGGGCGAGCGGGGGGCGGGGCCGGGGCGGGGCTGAGGTCTGGCCCCGCCCCTCCCTCAAGCCCCGCCCTCCTCCGCCCGCCCCGCCCTCCTTCCCCTTTCCCCGCCCCCTCCTCCGCCAGCCCCGCCCTCCCGCCCCGCCCCCTCCTCCCACCACGTGACGGCGCTCAGGGGCGCCTTGGGGAGGTGCGGCCCCCCCCCCCCGGAGCTGGAGAGGAGCGGGATGGAGGAGCCCGGGGGCTGGGGGTGGGGGTGCGCGCTCTCACCAGGGGTCCCTCCTTCCACAGCTTCATCAGCCCCCGCGTCTTGTCGGGCACCACCTTGGTCGTCCCGGGCGCGGGCACGGGCACCCCCGGCGCGGGCGGCGCCACCCCGGGCGCGGGCGAGGGCAGGCCCGGCATGGGCACGGACATGCCCAGCAGCGGCTTGGCCGCCTCGGCCTTGGCCCGGCCCAGCTCGGCCACCAGCTTGCCCATCCCGGGGATCCCCTTGGCCCTGGCGGGGGGCGCGCCCTTGTCGGCCGGGGGCGCGCCCTTGTCGGCCGGGGGCGCGGGCCTCTCCACGATGGGCACGCCCCGCTCGGCCGCCAGCTCGCCGCTCTCCGTCAGGACGGCGCCCCCCTCGGTGGTGAGCGCGCCCCGCTCCGTCAGCAGCGCGCCCCGCTCCGTCGGGGGGGCCTCCCCGCGCTCGCCCGGGGCCGCGCCCCGCTCCGCCACGAGCGCGCCGCCCTCCTCGGTGAGGAAGGTGCCCGACTCGGTGAGGAAGGCGCCGCCGCCGGGCTCGGCCGTGACCAGGGCGCCCGGCTCGCCCGCCAGCAGGGCCCTCTCGGCGGCCGCCGCTGCCACCGCCGCCGCCTGTGCCGCCGGCCCCTCGGGCAGCCCGAACGCCTTGGCCTGCTCCTCCAGCCACTCGGCGCTCTCCACGTCCGCGCCGCTCACCAGCGCCGTCAGGTACTGGATGTGCGACAGCACGGCCTGCATCTGGTTGTCCATGGCCTTCATCTGCCGGTCGAAGTCCTCCACCTGCCCGCCCAGGTCCTGCACCTGCCCGCCCAGCCCCTTCACCTGCGTCTCCAGCACCACCGACGGCACCCGGGACACGCTGGGCCGCCGCCTCTCCCGGGGCACGGCCACCTGCGGGGTGCTGAGCGAGGCCCGCGGCGTGCTGAGCGAGAGGCGCGCCGCCGCGTCCGAGGGCCTGCGGTCGGGCGTCGGCGGGTGGAAGTCCACCCGCATGTCCTGCATGTTGAGGTTCTTGAGCAGCGCCAGCAGCAGCGTGTGCAGCGCGTTGAAGTTGACGGCGCCCACCTCCGGGGTGCCGATGGCCAGGTCGGCCAGCTCCCGCAGGGACACCGTGGCCCCCAGCGACGGCATCGTGTGGCAGCCTCAGTCCCGTGCGCCGCCGCCGCCGCTCAGCTCAGCTCCCGTCGCCGCCCGACGGACGGACGGTTGGCCGGGCCCCCCTCCTCGCCGCTCGAAGCTCCGCCACCGCCGCCGCCGCCTCCGAGGGGGCCCGGGGCGCCCTGCCCCTGGGCCCCGCCGCCGCCGCGCGGGACAACACCGCCGCTCATCGTCTGAAACGCGCCTTGGAGGACGCAGGGGAGCGCCCGCCTCCCCGGGCGGGATAGGGTCGCCGCCAACCGTCGGTCGCTCTCTCTGCCCTGCCGGAGCCCACAGCTGCCCTCCCCTTGGGAGGGTGTCGGTGGGTGGACGTTTGGAACGCGCGGGGGGGCGGGGGGGGGGCGACCCCCGTGGTGTGGTTCGGCGCGCGGAGGAGCGCACGCGTGCGCGCGGCGGTGGCGCGCGAGGGGTGAGGAGGGCGCCGGGCGCAGGGCACAGGGCGCAGGACGCGGGGCGCTGCGCCTGTGGGGACCTGCCCACGCACCCAGGGGGCCTTTCCCGCAGGAATCTGGGGGAGACCTGCTTGGCCACACGCACTCCAAGGCGCCTCGAAATTTTATTCTCAGCGAAAGCTCTCCAAGAAGGGGCGGGCTGTCCCAGGCGGAGTCGGCTGGGAGCGCACAGTGGTTTGGAGAGGGGGGCCCCCTAAGGCTCACCAGGGGGCAGCCCCCCTCAGCCTAGGAAGGCGGGAGGCGCACTCGGAAGGCCACGAAGGCATCGGGCCTTATGCGCAGTGTCCTCCGGGCTCCGTTCCGCAGAGCAGTGGCACAAACCCAGGGAGGTCCTGAGTCCTTGGCCCCTTGGGGACAGTTCCCCGCATTGTGCACAACCAGAGGGAGGGTAACGGAAAGCCCACTCACTCAGCAGATGGCAGGCCTTTTCTGCTGGGGAGTCAGACCTTGCTGGTGCTCATTTACCTCCCAACACGCCCCCCCCCCCCAGGTTCCTGCAGACAGCTCCTGGGAGTCAGGAAAGCTGCAGAAACCTGTGGGTGCACCTGTCTGCACGTACTGTTCTAACTGCTTTCAAATTCACATTTCTCCTTTAGTCTGAGCTGGTGCAATGCAACTGCAGCCCTTTATGAACACCCCTCAACTCCCCAAAAAGCAGTGTTTCCCTGGAAATGGAGTTAAAGTCAAGTCTAGCCCTGGCTGTTTTGCTCAGTGGTTAGAGTCTCGACCCGCAAACGGAAGGGTCTGGGGTTTGATTCCCCATCAAGGGCATGTGCCTTAGGTGCAGGTTTGGTCTCTGGCTCCAGTCGATGTGTCTCTCTCACATCGTCTTTCTCTCCCTCACTCTCCCTCCCCCTTTCACTCTCTCTTTAAAAATCAACGGAAAAAACCTCCCAAGGTGAGGATTACAAAACCGCCACCAAGGAGACGAACCCGCGCCTGGAACTCCACGAAGGGCTGTCCACACAGGCCTGCAGGTGGCCGTCATCTCCCGAAGCACCAACGCTCTGAACCCTCTCTGCGCACCCACGCGCAGTGTCAGCCTCGGCTCGGGCCTTGGCCGGTCCTGGGGGGTGCTGCGGCCGTGGGCTCCTGGGTACGAGGGCTCTCAATCCCGGGTTCAGGGACTTCCTGCTACTGCACTAGCCACGGCTGGGACGGAGCTCCGAGTCCTCCGGTTCCCCTCTTCTCTCTTCTTCAAATGCATTTTTATTGACCTCAGCGACAGATATGCCAGGCACGTGAGGACTTTCTCAATGCTACCGGGAAGGGCATATTCTGGTGCATCCTCATTCTAAGCCCAGGAAATACATTCTACTACATGCTTTCACGAAGTCTGTCAGTTGGGGGAATATTAAATGGAGGAGTAAATGGAATTTGGTGGGAAGGACTTTTGCTTTCAATCCCAAACCTCTATGCACCACAGAGGACAGAGGCCCGGGAAGGATGAGCCGTCTGAGCGGGGAGCCGGCTCCTGAGGACGTCTGTGGCTCCCCCTCTACCCACGCTCCTCATTCAGAGGCAAGTTCTCTGCTCAAAGTGCCCCCACATGGCCTGTTAGCAGCAGCGCCGGTTTGTGCGCTTGGAAAGCTGATGGGCTCGTCTTGCCTGCGGGCTGGGGTATTTCTAGTCCTTAGTGAAGGGGTAAAAATGTCAACAGGCCTGGCTGGCGGCCTCAGTGGTTGAGTGTTGACCTGAGACCCAGGAGGTCAGGGTTTGATTGCCGGTCAGGGCACAGGCCTGGGTTATGGGCTCAATCCCCAGTGGGGGACATGCAGATTTTTCTTTTGTTGTTGATACAGTGGTACCTCGAGATACGAGTGCCCTAACATAAGAGGTTTTTGCGATACGAGACATCGAGCGAGTGATTTTTGCTTTGAAATATGAGCAACATTTGAGATAGGAGTCATCGCGAGGATCGGCCGGCTGCACACGACCCACCAGTTTACCGCGACTCGAGCGTCTCATAGTTTCCCACGCCTCAAGGTTACGGAACGAATTAAACTCGTATCTCGAGGTACCACTGTATTTCTTTTGTCGTCCATGTTTCTCTCTCTCTTCCTCTCTGAAATAATATATATATCTTAAAAAGTCAACAAGACGTCCCTGCAGAGAAACACAACGGTACAAAATGTGCAAATCGGCCTTTATTGTCTCCGAGGAACTGCAGGACCCAGCGAGCCATTCCAGGTCACAGCGGGCAGACGCCTTCCTGCCCGCTGCGACACTCGGCCCCGACCGGGTCAGAGCATTGGGGTGGGACTTTATGCCACATCCCTGACTGACGGGCGTGCGTCGGGGCTGATTGTGTGATTTAAATGCTGGGCAGAAAGGCCACGTGCAGTCCTAAGTGATCAGTAAGCAGCGTCGCCTGTAGCTGGGAAAGGTACCTCAGGGCTGTGTGACAAAGTTAGATCTTAACCAGCTCGCTCAACGGGGATTCACTCCACTGGGCAGGAAGCACAGGGCCGGCGGAGACCTCTGCCGGGGACTGGGACCCCCACGGACCCCACCCCTTGACGGCATCCCCGTCTCCTGCAGAGTCTGGACCAAGTCGGTCACCAGGAGGCACGCCAGTGGGGGCTGAGCAGTGGCATGAAGAGACCAGCAGGACAGAGAGCCTTTCACGGCGCAAGGCACACAGCCCGAGAGGGCGCGCTCCTGTGACCTGCGTCCTTGCTGGGGACAACACTGCGCAGGCCCGACGGCTCACAGGAACACGCGCCGCTCCCGGAGGCTCACTGCGGCTGCCTGAGGGGAGGCAGGCGGACGGGAACAGGGCCTGCACTCGCTCCCTCCCCGGCTGACCGTGGACACGCATTCCCTGTGGCTGCAACAACGGAAGGACACCCCGAGTGAGAACTGCCCGCGGTGCGTCCTTTCCACACAATCAGCATCTGGTTTTCTCGGCAAAGTGCCGGCAGCGTTCCTTGAAGGAACAGGATGGCGAGGGCGCACGTTAAGGCCATTAGCGTGGTTTCCCTCTCGACTATCGTAATGCCTCCCGCGCCCACACGTGGCGGAGAGACGGTCTGACTCCCTGGAAAGGGGACACCGGGGACACCGTGGATGGACTGCTCTCCTCGGGAGTCCCGGTCGAGGGCACTGTGAGAGCTAGTCGTCCACAGTGATGTTCCGGAAGAGGTACGCCATGGACTCGCCGTTGTGGATCCTGCGGATGGCCTCCGAGAGGATCAGGCTGATGTCCACCGTCTTGATCTTGGGGCACTGCAGCTTCTGCACCTCGTGAGGGACGGTGTTGGTCACCACCACCTGGGCATGACAGCAGTGGGGACAAGCATGGTAACCAGGGTGACCAGTGGCCACTCGGAAACATCTACCCAACAGTCAGTATCCCCGGCCCGAGCCCCAACCCACAAAACCTTAGTCCGCTGAGGCTGGTGTTTACAAGCTAGACTAACCAACCTCACCCGAGGGAGGGTCTGTGGTTGAGAACTGAGGTTCTGAGCCCCCACAGTCTCGTACGCAGCAGTGACAGGCTGAGCCCTGCGCTGCACGGAGGAGAAACGCTACTTGGGCATCAGACCATTCGGAGCACGAATTACACTGAGTGCGTAGACGCTGGCCATTACAGGCCCTCCGGAGGGGGCTGGCAGCGCTGACTGAACCCCGTCCCTGCTCACAGGAGAGACAGTGAGCCCCGCAGACAGACAGACAGACAGACAGACAGACCTCATCGATGGAGGACTCCTCGATCAGGCGGGGCGCCTCTGCGGACAGGATGCCGTGAGTGGCCATGACGTAGATCTTGTAGGCGCCTCTCTCCTTCAGGATCTCGGCAGCAGCCACGAAACTCTCCACGTCATCGATGATGTCATCCTGAGGAGAGACGGTGAAGGAGCTCCCGGCCCCGCCCGGGGACACGCTCCCTGCCCTCCCCGCACCTGTCTCAGAGCCACCCACCCGGGCGGAGGTCGCACACCCAGCAGTGGCAAGAGGACTGCGCAGACTGCGCTTGGCGTGGCTGTGGGTGCAAAGAGCAACCACGCCTCACAGTCACGTGACATTTACAGCTGGAGTTTATGACCCTGAGGCTCATTTCCTGCGTCAAATGTCAGATCAGTCCTCCACAGCCAGCGCCCATGCACTTCCCCGAGAAAGTTAAGGGGGGTGGAGTTTACACAGAAATAAAGTGAGCCCCACTGGGATGGATCCCGCAAAGGCGTTTAGAGCCGGCAGCACACAGAACACGGTCAAGTCTGCAGAATGAGACCCTTGTTCTCCAGTAGCGGCGGCACAGCTCTGCCTGGCTGGCAGGGCTCCGTGGTGGAGCATCAACCTGTGCATGAGCCAGGAGCTCACAATTCCGTTCCCGGTCAGGGCACGTGCCCAGGTCGCGGGCTCCATCCCTAGCGTGGGGCATGCAGGGGGCGGCCACTCAATGGGTCTCTCTCATCACTGATATTTCTCTCTCTCCCTCTCCCTTCCTCTCTGAGATCAATACAAATATATATATATATGTGTGTGTATATATATATATATATATATATATATATATATATATTTGTATTTTAAATGGAACGGCTCCTTCTTAGTCCACCTCCCACCCTAAAGCTTAAGGTTGAGGACATCAGCTGCTTTGATGGGACCTACAGCCCTGAAGACAAAGGTCATTATGGGGCTGGACTTCGTTATGGGAGTGACCACGCTCTCCTGGCAGCTGCGGGTTATAACGGTCCCCGTCCGTCCACAGAAACTCTATTATCCGAAGGGGTTTGGGTGAGAAGGAGAGATGGGTCCACTAAGTCCGGCGTCGCTCCTGGAAATGCGGCCCCCGGTGAAACCAGCGCTGCCTCTGCCGGGGGACACAGGGCCGTACCACGATGATGGCGATGCTCCCGCCGACGTCTCCGACCACGGTTATGGGCGGCTTCTCCTTGGCCATCATCACTAGCAAACGACACCGAGGACACGACCCCGTTAGTCCAGCCTCACCGAGTCCAGGATTGCAGCCGCTCACCCTGGGGAGGCGTGGCAAAGCCACTGTACACCCTCCCCCTGAAAAAAGGCAGCAGATTCCTCTGCAAGCAGCCAGGGGTCCCCCAGAAACGGCCTGTCTAGAGCACATACGGACAGTGAGCCCCACGGGCGTGGCTCGGTGGCTGAGCATCAACCTATGCACTAGGTCAGGGCTCCGTTCTCAAAGGGCACAACAGACCAGCCTGTGGGCTCACTCCCCAGTGAGGGGCGGGCAGGAGGCAGCCAATCAATGATTCTCTCTCATCATGGATGCTTCTCTCTCTCTCTCCCTCTCCCCTCCTCTCTGAAATGAATTTAAAAATTTAAAAAGAAAAAAGAAACAGACAGTGAGAAATGACTTTACATTTTTAGTAGCCACGTTAAAAAGTAAAATCACAATCAAGACCGGTTTGGCTCAGTGGATAGAGCGTCGGCCTGCAGACTGAAGGGTCCCTGGTTCGATTCCGGTCAAGGGCATGTACCTTGGTTGCGGGCACATCCCCAGTGGGGAGCGTGCAAGAGGCGGCTGATCAATGTCTCTCTCTCATCTATGTTTCTAGCTCTCTATCCCTCTCCCTTCCTCTCTGTAAACTATCAATAAAATATATATTTTTAAAAAAAGTAAAATCACGTGTGAAATAAATAGATTTTATGTTACCCAATATGGCCCAAATATTATTTAAATATGTAACCAATATGCAAATGTGCTCGAGATGTTTTACATGTTTTCACACTCAGTCTTACACACAGCCCTTCTCAGCGGAGACTAGCCACGCGGGCCTGGCAGCCACTGTCCAGCTGGCACAGGTGCCCGGACGGAGCGGCAGAGCGAGAAGAGCGGCACCGCCCACCGCTCCCAGGGAGGCGCCCGCCTCTGGGGCGCACGGAGAAACGTAAGATGACGCCCCTCCTCGGACAATCAACCGGGGAGAGGCCGCCAGGCCAAGAGCTGGCATTCCCGATGACCATCACTGGACCATGTGACCCTATTAATGCAGCAACACAACCAGCTTCCGGACAACAAGGGGCCTGAGAACAATGAGTGCGAGTCGCCACGTTTCCGGGCTGACCCGTCCCCAGAGGAGCGGCTTCCGGCCTCGCCACAGGCTCCTGCCCGGAGAGGCCCATCGGGCACAAAACAGGCAGAGGACAGAGAGACAGGAACGCGCGCAAAGGGGCTGGGTCGCCGGGTAGAAGACACGTCTCTGGGGAGGACGGGCCAGGTCCCCTCCGCTTTCGAAAGCTGCTTCCTGTTCTGGAACATTCCTTAAGCTGGGGTGGGAGGGGGAGGAGTGAAATTCAGGGCAATGAGACCGGGTCAGCTGATCCCACCTCTGGGCACGGTGGACCCCACCCAGCAGCTGTGCCTCTCTCCCCGCAATCAGCCGAGCTGAGGCCGGCACTGGTCCACCGGCCCGTGTCCACCGGCCTCTCCCGCTCCCACCCCAGAAACCAGGGCAGTTTCCAGCTGTGGACAGTCAGCAGGCTCTGCGTGCAAACTCCACCCAAGGGGAAGACCGCAAATCAACGCCGTTAGGAGAGAACTCCGCAAAATCCCGACTTTAGGGAAACCCACCGCCCCTTAAACCAGGTCGGGGGGCCCTGTTCTCGACCATCTTTCTCTGGGAACAGAGACAAAGGTGCCGCCAGGATCCCTCCTCACAGACAGCAGAGAATGGGCTCTCGTCCGAGGCAGAGGAGCGGCTATGCATGGCTGAGACGCCCTCTCCCTGCACCCCGCACCCCACTCCGTCTGAAACGAGAAAGCGCTGAGGACCAGGCGGAGGCTGATGAGGCTGAAAAAGCAAGCCTGGCGCCCCGGAGCCATGCCCCGCTCAGAGCGAGCTGGAACTGAACCCGTAACCTGACGTCTCCTGGAAACAGAGCCACGCTTTACCACAGGGTCCACAGGAAAAACAGTGCCAGGCAAGCTTACAAAAATAAAAATAAATAAAAAGCCAATTTTCCCCAACAGCCGGCCCAGAAAATAAAATGCCAAACATGTGAAACGGCAGCCCAGCTGGTGTGGTTCACTGGTTGAGCATCGACCTATGAACCAGGAGGTCACGGTTCAATTTCCAGTCAGGGCACATGCCTGGGTGGCGGGCTCCATCCCCAGTGGGGGGCGTGCAGGAAGCAGCCAATTACTGATTCTCTCTCATCACTGATATTTCCATCTCTGCCTCTCCCTTCCTCTCTGAAATCAATAAAAAGCTTTTTTTTTTTTTAAATTAAAGAAGCAGTAAAAGTATACACTGTGAAGACAAGGGGTAAAGGGTGCTTCCTCTGTTTAAGATGCTGCTCTCTGCCCTGGCCGGTCAGAGCGGGGCCCGCAGACTGCAGGGTCCCAGGTTCAATTCCAGGCCAGGCACATACCCCAGCTGCAGGCCCTGGCTGGGGGGTGTGCGGGAGGCAACCAATAGATGTCTCTCTCTCACACGGATGTTTATCTTTCTCTGTCTCTCCCATCCCTTCCACGCTCTCTAAAAATCAATGGAAACATGTCCTTGGGTGAGGATTCATAAAAAAGTAAAATGAAAACATCCTTTTTTAAAAAAATCCTGGTAGTAGCAATGGATTAAATTGTAACACACTGAATTAAGTAAGGTTCTGTGAGTCCACACTGACTCTAATGAACCAGAGGGGGAGGGGGACTCGGGAGATGGCCACTGGACAGCAACCACAGCACTAACGAGTCACGAGGAAACAACATGCCCATTGAGGATGTGCCACAAAGCAAGGCCTGTCCTCGGAGACTCCGTCACTGAGAACAGAGTGCGTTCTAGACGAACGGAGACGGAGAGAATGACGACCGAGCACGGCGAGCCACCTCCCAGTGGGCACCCGTCCAGAAAGACTCTCTGTCCCGCAGGACGCCGGGTGGACGCCCGGGAAAAGCGGAGTAAGGTCTGAGGACTGGGCAACAGGAGCTGACAGGTCCGTCTGCTGCGTTGTATGATCATTACAGACATATCTCAGGGGCCTGTCTGAGATAACCCGTGGGCATCCCGTTACTTCCACCGTTAACCCGTCTGCTTCTGAGGCACGGCAAGTGAACACATGTTTTTAAGAGAAATCAACTCCTTCCTCCCATAGAAAAAGCGTAGTATCTTCCGGTTTATAATGCTGGGGACTGCCACTCACAGCTCCATGGACACACAGCCTCCACGCTGCGTGCTCATCCGTCTGCCGGTCCCCAGGTCCTCAGCTCCATGGACTACCTCCGGGCAAAGCGCCCGATCACTGAAGCCTCATATCTGGCCAGCGGTGGCCAGCGCCCAGCACCCGAGACAGAAAAGCTTAGGCCTCAGAACATCACACACACGTTTCTACTAAAGCTGTGACCACTGTCTCACACTCTGCAAAGGCGCCTAACAACCTCCTTTCACAAACAGCGAAGGCAGTGCCATGCCACCCCGTTACTAAAAACCCCCCGACGGCGAGTCCCCCCAGAGTATGAATGCCTGCCGTTCACGCCGCCCCAGACGTTCCCAGTGTCCAGACGAGTAAGGAAGAGAGCGACTCACGCGGCAGCTCCAGGCCGGGGTGCACCGTGGCGTTCTTGACCATCGGCGGGGAGTGGCGGCCGTCGTCCATGTCCAGCTCGGTGCACTGCGCCTCCCCGTGGATCACCGCCAGGCCCAGGCGGAGCCGCTCAGCATACGACTGGGCCCTGCGAGAGACAGGGAGCGGGGGACTCTGGCAGGAAACCCCGCACCGCTACTCCATCCCTTTATCAGTCACAACGCGGACGCACCACCCCCCTCTTCGGGACACGCAAGGGGTCATTTGTACAGAACACATGTGGGCCCAGGCCAGAGTAAAAGCCCCAAGGGCGGGAAGCCGAGGTGTGGGCGAGTATCTGATTCTAGATCCTTCTGGTTCTAGCTGTTGCCCAATCATCTATCTCTCTCTTCTTCAGGAGAAGAAACTTGGTTGAAAAATGTCTCTTAAAAATCACTGCTGCCCCGTCGGCGTGGCTCAGTGGTTAAGTGTCCACCTACGAACCAGGAGGTCACGGTTCAATTCCCGGTCAGGGTACAGGCCCGGGTTCCAGGCTCGATCCCCAGTGGGGGTTGTGCAGGAGGCAGCCGGTCAATGGATCTCATCATTGATGTTTGTATCTCCCTCTCCTTCTCCTCTCCTCTCTGAAATCAACAAAAGCTTACTTAAAAAACAACAATGGCCGAAACCAGTGTGGCTCAGTGGATAGAGCGTCAGCCTGTGGACTGAAAGGTCCCAGGTTCGATTCTGGTCAAGGGCATGTACCTTGGTTGCGGGCACATCCCCAGTAGGGGGCATGCAGGAGGCAGCTGATCGATGTCTCTTTCTTTCATCGATGTTTCTAACTCTCTATTCTTCTCCCTTCCTCTCTGTAAAAAATCAATAAAATATATATTTTAAAAATAATTAAAAAATTAAAATAAAATAAAAACCACCGCCTGGGAAGTCTCAGAGCCCCTGCCTTCCTCTTCCTGAGGCTGAAGGAAGCCTTTGTTATCAGCGAGGAGGTGAGAGTCCGGGCCAATGAGCTTTCCCGGCCGCCACCGGCCGCCCCTGGACACCAGACGGCTCGCTCCGCCTCGGAGCACCCGCAGGGCGTGCGTGAGTAGCTGGAGCGGTTACCTTTTGGCAGCGTCAGGAGACTTCGCTACAATGACTGCGTTTCTGTAATTTGGGATCTAGATTTGGAGGAAAAATAAGAAAATGCTGAAAAGTTACACCTGGATGCTGGTGTTACATTCCTTCCTCCTATAACCACAAACCACACTAGCGATCACATACGCTAGGATGTCATTTAGGCGTTTTAGAGTTTTCACACTTATCCATGAACATCATTGCAAAAGCACTGTTCCATCAAGAAGAGAAAAAGGTCATTAATTCTTAAAGCCTTCCCTGAGGGAAACGTCAGCTAAAGGTACTTAGAGGGAGAGCCAGAGCTATGTCCCCGCGCTCTGAGCCCTCCAGGACTGAGTGCTGGCCCTGGCTGGCTGCCTCGGGGTCAAGGCTAAGGGAAGGTCACGCGATGGGCCGTTCCGTGGGGAGAGCGGACCCCAGGGAGCAACTACGTGGAGGACGGGGTGCTGCGGCGGCTCCTCACTTCTTCCTGGATATACTGAAGCAGGAAAGGTGAGGCTCTAAGGTTGTCCACGGGGAAGCTGAAAAAGCCTTGAATTTCCTTTTGGTGAAGATCCATAGTGATAATGTGAGTTAGACCTGAAATTTTAAAACAGACAATTACAAGCTCACCCCTGCAGGTGAATGCGACAGGGGACACTCACTAGACAGACGCCCAGCTCCTGTTTCCTATCGAAAGACGGGAGGCCGGGGGCGCTATTCACGGGGACACGAGTCAGCGGCTTTGTGTGCCACCTCCACAAAACCAAAGGAACTGAAGAATGTGCCCAGCCTGGCCAGTGTGGCTCAGTGGTTGAGCCCTGACCTCGCCACTGAGAGGTCCCCAGTTCGATTCCTGGTCAGGGCACGTGCCTGGGTTGCAGAATCCCAGGCAGGGGGCGTGCAGGAGGCAGCCAATCAATGATTCTCTCTCATCATTGATGTCTCTCTCTCTCCCTTTCCCTTCCTCTCTAAGAACGTGTGCAGCCTCCTGTGAAGGTGCCTCTAACTTTCCACAGAGACAGACGCGAGGCGGAGAGAGGTGCCCTCCTCTGCTGCTATTACTACTTGCTTGTCCTCACAGTTGAGAAGAGAAAACTCAGATACAAGCAAAAACCTGATGATGGAATTAATAAATACTGAAGCAAAAATTGATTAAAAATAGAAAGGCCTTGACTAAATAATTCAGGAAGAAATGTGAGAAGACTGTGGCTGAGGCAGAAGGAATAAGAAAGCAAAAACAAAGTGATGTACATATTTAAAGAGAGAGAAGTCATGTCATACAAAGGTAGAAACTGAAAGGTTTAGAACAATTTCTATAAAAAATAAAAGGCCATGAAATATTCTTTTTTAAAATATATTTTATTGATTTTTTACAGAGAGGAAGGAAGAGGGATAGAGAGTTAGAAACATCAATGAGAGAGAAACATCCATCAGCTGCCTCCTGCACACCCCTCACTGGGCATGTGCCCACAACCAAGTACATACCCTTGACCAGAATCGAACCTGGGACCCCTCAGTCTGCAGGCTGATGCTCTATCCACTGAGCCAAACTAGTTAGGGCACCATGAAATATTCTTATAGGAAAACAAGAAGGCCGAAACTGGTTTGGCTCAGTGGATAGAGCGTCGGCCTGAGGACTCAAGGGTCCTGGGTTCGGTTCCGGTCAAGGGCCTGTACCTTGGCTGTGGGCACATTCCAATAGGGACTGTGCAGGAGGCAGCTGATCAATGTTTCTAACTCTCTCTCCCTCTCCCTTCCTCTCTGTAAAAACTCAATAAAATATATTTTTAAATATATGTATGTATGTGTGTATACACACATACACACACACATATGTAAAATGTGAAGATGAAACGTAAAGATGATGGAATGATGACAAAGGCCAGGATTAGAGAGAGCAGAAAACAGGGAAGCAGACAATGTCGCTCTAAGGAAAGACGAAGAGGAAAGAAAAAGGCAGGAACCCCGACCTCAGCTCACTCTCCCTCCCGGCACTCTGCCCCGGGCAGCAAGGAGCGCTCAGCGAGGGCACCGGAGAGAGGGGGTCCCCGCCTCCGTGCGTGCGGGGTGGACTGGTCTCGGAGGGGGAGGGGGAGGAGCCCTCACCCACAGCGGGGAGCCCTCCCTCACGCACCCGCCTTGGCCAGCATGGACGCCAGCAGCTTGCACACGATGGAGCCCCGCTTCCGCATCTTGCTCTGCTTGCTGTAGGGGAAGTAGGGGATGACCCCGATGATGTTCCGGGCGCAGGCGGTCTTCAGCGCGTACGCCATGATCAGCAGCTCCATCACGGCCGTGTTCACGTCTCTGGAACAGCGCGAGCGTGGGTGTGGGGGTTAAACTGAGGCTCGCCTGGCCAGGACCTCGGCCACAGCGCTTTGACTAAGCTGCCCCACGGGTGTGACAGGCATTTACCGCCACAACAGCGGGGAGTCCCGAAAGTGTCCCCATTTCTGACGCCGTCTACCCGGAGGACGGCACCAGACCCCACAGGCCAGGGGCTCAGACCAACAAGACTGCCCGTCCCCCCAGCTACGAATCGCCAGTTCCCATGACCCTCCCTTCAGGTTGTGAATTCGCTAGAATGGCTCAGAAGACTCGGGAAAACTGTTTTAACAGACACACACGTTTATGATCTCCAGAACACGGAACCGTGGTTCACGGGGAATAACGCGTTGTGTCCAAGCAGTGCTCACTCACCTGGGGATGGTCTGTATAATGAAAACATCTTGGCCGCGAACGGATTCTTTTATTTCAACTCTTGTTTCTGAAAAATAAAAGTGCCCTGTGGCTTTAAGAAAAGCACGACTCAGACCACGGATAATGAGAGCTCAGAAGGAGAGAGAAAGCATGGGAAAAGCAGGCAGGCTCTGGACTTTAAAAATAAAGATTTCGAAATCACGGGTTCTGACTTGTCTCTGCGGGCACTGAGGGCGCTCTGACCCAGGCACACGCCGCCAGGAGGTTTACGAGGCAGCCTTGCCAGGCCGCTGGCCATCAGCAGAGTGACCTTGACACGGTCGCTTCCCCTTAGGGCTCCCCAGGGAAACCCAGGGGGCAGGGAGGCAGGGAGCTAGCTAAGTGGACGTTTCCAGAAATGGAAAGAAAATGTGGAAGTAAAAGAACAGAAAGCCTTTTGAATGTCACCATCACCTAGAACCAGATTGCTCTCGCTCTCTTTTTAATCCTCACTCAAGGATATTTTTCCAATGAGTTTTTAAAATCTTTTTTTTTTTAAATATATTTTACTGATTTTTTTACAGGGAGGAAGGAAGAGGGATAGTTAGAAACATCGATCAGCTGTCTCCTGTACACCCCCTACTGGATAGGTACCCGCAACCAAGGTACATGCCCTTGACTTGAATCGAACCTGGGACCCTCGAGTCCACAGGCTGATGCCCTATCCACTGAGCCAAACCGGCTAGGGCTCCAATGGTTTTTTAAGAGAGAGTGGAAGAGAGAAAGAAAGAGGGAAATATCGATGTGAGAGAAACACGTCACTTAGTTGCCTCCTGCAGGAGCCCTGACCAGGGAGGAGCCTGCAACCGAGGTACGAGCCCTTGAACGCAATCAAGCCCGGGACCCTTCGGGGCTGCAGGCCAACGCCCAGGTCGCTCTCGATGCCCCGCTGGCAATGGGCAGATACAAGCGGGGAGCATCCACCAGCACAGCCCCACCCCGAGAGAGCACTCTCTCAGCTCTCCTTTCTGTCCCAATGACAGGACATCTGCCCTCTCTGCGAAAAAAGGGAGGGAGGTTTTCATAACTCAGCAGTCAAGTTTAAAGGGAGGCACAGAACGACGACGGTCCCTCCAACGTTAACGAGAAAAGCGTTCTGTGTGGGACCTGAGTGACATTCGCCAGCCGATAAGCACAGCTCGGAGCGGAGCGGCTCCGGGAGCCGGTGTCGCCTCACCTCCGTTGGTCTCCTGATAGACCACCGACTTCCCCAGCTCAGCACCCAGGCGCCTGCAGGGAGAAAAGGCCGTTACAGAGAGCTCCCCGCGCAAAACTCCAGTTCCTGTGCACGCGTAGCAGGAAGACTGAGACAACGGGTCTGCTGTTCTTGGCCAAAAAAAAAAAAAAAAAACAGAAAGTTTAACTGGAAGAACAGAAAGTCCGTGGGAGCCCACGGAGCGAGCACGGGCTGTGACGGTCTCTGCGGGAACAGCCCACGGCCGCAGGCCTTCTGACCAGTAACTGTCCGGGAGCGTTTCCAAACAAGCACGCGGCTCCTCGGTCTCACACACACACACACACACACACACACACGCACACACACGCCGCCCCGTCTGAAGCCCGGACTCTGGGCAGCGAAGCCTGTCTGGCTCTGATCACGTCCGAAAAGCCCTTTCTTCGGGGACCGCTGGGGACACAGGGTGGCACAGGGGCTGGTGAGGAACTAATGTTGGGTTCTTGCCGTGACGGGTGAGCGTGACCCTTTCATGAGTGCGGAGACGTGACGGGAGGTTGGGGTCTGTGTAACAACGCTCCAGCCTGAACACGGAATGGAACTCGGTTACGTTGTTACATGCTACAACATGGAAGAGGCTTGAAGGAAGAATTAGAAGACAGGTTGGCCACCAAAGACAGAGACTGCACGATGCTATTTGCCGGTGTCCCGGGAAGCAGAAGAGAGGTTCTGGGGTGGGGAGGGCGGGGATGGGGAGCGTTTCAAGGGCTCCGAGGTGCAGCTGGGAAGAGAGCTCTGCAGCTGGCCGGCGCAGTGGCTGCAGACAGTGTGAATGTCCCACTGCCACGGAGCAGGACACTTCAAACGGGCTAAGGTGGCCCGCGCTGGCCTAGCTCCGGGGACAGAGCACCGGACTGCGGGCTGGAAGGTCTCGGGTTCAGTTCCGGCCAAGGGCTCATAATCCATCCCCAGGAGGGGGCATGCAGGAGGCAGCCGGTCAATGATTCTCTCTCATCATTGATGTTTCTATCTCCCTCTCCCTTCCTCTCTGCAATCAATAAAAACCTATTTTAAAAAACAATGAAATAAAACGGCCAAGATGGTGAATTTTGATATCTATTTCCTAACCATTAAGCACTCTACTCACAAAAAGTGAGGGGTCAGTGGAGCCGATGAAACGAGATTAACCAAGTGCGGAAGCTGGATGAAGTGTGGGGGGGTTAATTACAACACACAAATCCTGGGGAGGTAGGGCACCTGTCTTACTAACAAACATCATCATCAACAGTTTTCAAATCCCTGCGTGACATGTGGATCCGAAAGGAATCCTGGGAATAAAGTATCAGAACCTCAGAGGTCAATCCAATCTAATGATCCTCAAACCTGGCTCAGCAGTCACACCCTTTGTTCAAATAAAATCTTACTGGGAAACTCAACATATGAGGCAGATAAGAGAATTACAAATATTTATCATTCTCCGTCACTTAAACCCTTTCGGGACCCAGGCGGGGAAGGACCTGATCTCAGAACAGAACACAGTGACGTTGTACATGTGCCCCCGGCCCTGGCTGCCGGCTCAGATGCCGGATCCTCCTTTACAGACAGCAAACGGTCCCCCAGCCGGGCCCGTGCAGGAGGCGGCCGATCAGGAGGCGGCCGATCGATGACTCCCTCTCACCACTGAAGTTTCTATCGATCCCTCTCCCTTCCTCTCTGAAGTCAATAAACCCATTTTTTAAAGTACAAAATCAACAGACACCACCTCTCCCCGGGTGCTGACGAGCAATCATTACAAAGAGTGCCCTCCCACGGTCTGTGTCCTCTCGGCAGAGTCCACCCGCTGACTCTGGCCCCTGACAAACAAACACAAGCTTCCTATTCAGAGCCAGCATTTTAGCTGGAGGTCAGAAATAGAAATGGGGCAGTCGATGGCAAAGGGATTGTTTTTGTTTTGTTTTTTTTACAGTCTTCTCCCTTAACATTGCGGCTGGGAAGAGAGCAAGCATTTCCATTTCCATCTGGAATTTGAGAAGGTAATTCCCGGCCTTTGTCCCACCCAGGAAACGTCAGAGCGTGAATGTAAGTCACTCACAAGGTGAAAAATGGCTTCACGTGTGGACAGACAGGCTGTTTTTATCCTCAGAAAGCTCTGCCTTTACAGGGGGCCCCCGGGATCCCCGCCACCCCCCCCAGAGCCAACCAGAAAGACCGCTTAGCCAGCAGGTGCTCCTCAGAGACCCCCCGAACCTCTGCTCCATGTGCTTTGTACACAGCACGGGGCTCATGCTCACCGCCTTCCTGCCCGGCACGCAGAACCGGCCCCATTTTACAGGCGGAGTTCGGGAAAATGGAGTCTCCTGCCCAGTGTCGGGGCGAGTAATCGGAGCCCGGGGAGGCCTCTGGAGGTGGCCGGTGCCTGCTGGTGCCCGGTGCCCACCGGTGCCCGGGGCTCACAGGACGGGCAGAGGCAGGGCCTGTGCTGCCGGCCACTGAGCCACTGCAAGCTGCCTTGCACACTGCGGGGAGACCCCTCATTTCTACCCCAGCTACCCCCCCCAACCTGCTCGCCTGCAGCTGCCTCATTCCCAGGCCCTCCTTCCCCCGACACCTTGGCTTTCCGGGGGGCATGGGGCACCGAGTGCCCAGGGAACCCTCCAACCTGCTGCCCCGTCGGGTCCTCCTGGGTGTCCCTACTTCCTGGCCCGTCTGTCTGTCTGCCTGTGACCTGGAGGAAGCTTGGGAAGGGCGCTGAGCGGGCTCCCGGGTCCACTCTCACCCGGTGCACGGCCCGGTGCGCCCCTCTCCAACGCGCTCCCGGGGATGGAGGCAGGGAGGGTGCAGGGGGGATTGCGGAATCCTCCCCACCGGCCGGGGCAGCGGCATGGGGTGACGCAAGGAGGAAGCGCGGTGCGAGCAACGGGGCTGGGGAGTATGAAGTCACCCGAAGTCTGCAGAATTGGGGGGACGGGGGGGACGGAGGGGAGGGAAGGGAAGGGGAAGCCTCCGGTCACCTCCAAAGTTTGTCCGGTCCCCGCTGGGCAGGATCCGGCTCCCTGTGACCCCCTCCTCCCCTGGCGGCGGCAGGGCGAGGGGCCCGGGTCAGCCTGGGCCTGGAGGGGGACCTGGAGGGGGACCGGAAGGGGGACCGGGAGGGGAAGAGGGGCAGGAGGGCTTCCGGAGGGCCCCCCGCCGCCCTTACTCGGTGATGCGCTTGGCCAGCTCGGTGCACGCGGCCGTGGAGTTGGCCGAGAAGACGCGGTAGCCGGTGCGGGCGGCGTTCATGGCCAGGCGCGCAGCGGGGCTGAGGCGCGGGGCGCGGAAAGCCGAGGACACGGACAGCGGGGGCAGCAGCAGCAGCTTCCTGGGCATCGTCCGGCCCGAGGCGCCGTGGCCGCCGCCGGGAGGGCTTCCGACGCCCGGGGGCCCGGCTACGGAGCGGGCAAGTCGGAGAGACCCCTCCTCACGCTCCTCGTACCCGAACCCACAAGAGCTCCGCGTCCGCTGCACCCAACGCCGCCGCCGCCGCCGCAGTCTCCCGGGACCCAGAGGGGAGGCCGCCGCCCCCTCCGGGCATCCGGGAAACCGAGAGGCGCCGCCGGCTAGAGCGTCCGCGGAGCCGCCATCTCGGAGGAGGGCAAGGCGGTGGGCAACTCCTAGCAGCCCGTTCTCCCCGCAGAAGCATCGTGGACCAGCGCTGCTGCTAGACTCTGACGTCCCACAGGAGGGTCTTTTTTCAGGCACGTTTTGGGCTGTGCAGCCTGACTTGGTGGGTGGTCCCGGCCCGCTCCAACTTTCCTGCCAGGATCCAAGATGTCTGCCGCCGAGGAGGCCGACGATCTAGCTCTGCGCCTCTATGGTCGCCGCGCTCACCCGCCAGGCGCATGCGCTCAGCGGGGATCGCGTTAAAAGGTGGAGGGCGGGGTCGCTCCCCGTTGGGGGTGCCTGCAATACCGACGTTCCCCCCAAAGGTGGAGTACGCGGGAGCCCCATCTTTATTCCCCGGGATACAACCTTGTATCTGCACGTTCGGCAAGGCTTCCGAACGAGTCCAGGGCGCTCCTGACAGCATTTGCTTTGCTTTTGTTTTTTTTTGTTTTTTGCTTTGCTTTTAATAATGTCTTCCCTCCTCAGCGCCCCACTCAGGAAGCATGTGCGCCCCGCAGTTTTTCTAGGTTCCCTCACCCACAGTAAGCCCTTTCCCGCTCCCACCACCACGTCACCAGGTGGCCCAGCCACACTGCATATACTTGCTTGCATTTTAATATATATATGTGTGTGTGTGTGTGTGTGTGTGTGTGTATATACATATATATATATATATATATATATATAACATATATCTATTTGCCCCAGCTTTTTGTAGCTCAGTGGTTGTGCATCGACCTGTGAAAACAGTGTGACTGGGAGAAAAGCGGGAGAAAAGCAGGATAAAACAGTTTGATTCCCGGTCAGGGCATATGCTCGAGTTACCGGCTTGATCCCCGGTAGGGGCTGTGCAGCAGGCAGTGGATCAATGACTCTCTCTCATCATTGATGCTTCTCCCGAGTCTCATCATTTACATGACCCAGGAGGTCACAGTTTGATTCCCCAACAGGGCACAGCCTGAGCTGCTATCTCATCCCCAGGAGGGGGCGTGCAGGAGGCAGCCCATGGATGAGCCAATCTTACGTTGATCTCTCTCTCTCTCTCTCTCTTTCTCTCTCTCCTTCCCTCCCTAAGAAATTATTCCCAAGCATGTGCCCTGACCAGGAATCAAACCAGCAACTGAGCCTGAGTGAGCCATTCTGGCCCAAGACACATCTTAGTTATTTTTTTTAAATATATTTTATTGATTTTTTACAGAGAGGAAGGGAGAGGGATAGAGAGCTAGAAACACCGAGGAGAGACATCGATCAGCCGCCTCCTGCACGCCCTCTACTGGGGATGTGCCCACAACCAAGGTACATGCCCTTGATCAGAATCAAACCCGGGACCTTTCCATCTGCAGGCCGAGCCTCTATCCGCTGAGCCACACCGGTTTTGGCCATTGATTTGTTTTAAACGTTTCTCTGTAGACCAGGCTGGCCCTTGAGACCCCAGGCCAGCTGGGCCTTTCCTACAGAGACGAGAACAGGCGCCGCCCAGCACCCAGCGGCCTTTCCACACCCCACCCGCTCCGGTGTTCCTGAAAGAGTCCTGTGTGGACGGGGCTGCCGGTTCAGCAGGAACCGCGGACATCTGATCGGCACGGTTTTCAAGAAGACGAGGGGAGGGGGGTGCGGGCAGCGGGTCAGGCCTGGCGTGAGGGGTTGCCCGGGAGAGCATGGCCCGAGACAAAGAGGCCTGTGTCCCCGGCCGCTCAGCCCCGTCCCGAGCGAGAGCCGGATGACGGGGGCGGCAAGGTCGGTCCTGGCGGCCACGAGCAAGCACTGCGGGCGATGCGTCCGGAGCTCTGCCTCCACTTTGCGCTACTCCAGCCTGCACTTGGGAGCCATCTGGGGCCTTTCTCCGTTCCCCTTCTCGGAACAGGCCTCCGCCAGCTGAGACGGGATGTCTTTATTTCTAAAAATAACACCACCTTGGATCTCACGGCGGATTCTCTCCACGGGACACCGGGAACCACGCTGGGGCGAGGGCAAAATACGGGCCCGGCGGTGCCAAGCGCGCCGGGAGTGACCCTCGCCAGCTTGAGCAAGGACAGTGGTAGGCAGCAGCGGTGGTGGCAGCAGCGGCCGCTGGGAAAATCTGAACCGGAGTCGCACCATACAGTCCCCCATAGAACCTGGCCGCACCGATCCGGGGCCCTCGGGGACTCTCGGGAGGGACTGCTAGGGACAGGATGGTCCCAGACCAAGAGGCCCGGGTCCGTGCAGGGAAGCCCAGGTCCTCGTGCATTTTGAAGGCCGTGGCTCGGGGAGAAGCCAGCAAGGGCCTTCTCGAGGCTTCGGCAGAATCGCCAGCCAAACAGGAGCCGGTTCCCGCATCAGCAGACAGACAGCGGCCCCCGCCAGTTGGGGTCAGGTGGACAGAGGTGGAGGGAGGGAACGGGCCAGTGGGCCAGCAGCTGAGGGGCTGGGAAGGGAGGGGGTAGGCAGTAAGGACGCAGCTTGTAAGAAATCATGGGCCAGCCCTGGCCCGTGTGGCTCAGTGGATAGAGCGTCAGCCTGCGGACTGAAAGTTCCCAGGTTTGATTCAGGTCAAAAGCATGTACCTTGGTGGTGGACACATCCCCAGTGGAGGTGTGCAGGAGGCGGCTGATCGATGTCTCTCTCTCATCGATGTTTCTAACTCTCTATCCCTCTCCCTTCCTCTCTTTCTAAAAATAAACAAAAATATTAAGAAGAAAAAAAAAGAGCCAAAACGGTTCTGGCTCAGTGGATAGAGCGTCAGCCTGCGGACTGGAAGGTCCCAGGTTCAATTCCGGTCAAGGGCATGTACCTTGCTTGTGGGCACATCTCCAGTGGGGGGCGTGCAGGAGGCTGCTAATCGATGTCTCTCATTGATGTTTCTGACTTTCTATCCCTCTCCCTTCCTCTCTATAAAAAATCAATAAAATGTATATTTAAAGAAGAAAGAAAGAAAGAAATCATGGATCAGCCCAGGTCTATTGGCTCAGTGGAGAGAGCCTCAGCCTGCGGCCTCATGGGTCCCAGCTTTGATTCCGGTCAAGGGCACAGGCCTGGGCTGTGGGCTTGATCCTCAGTGCGAGGGCGTGCAGGAGGCAGCCAGTCCATGATTCTCTCTCATCACTGATGTTTCTCTCTCTCTCTCCCTCTCCTTTCCTCTCTGAAATCAATAAAAATATTAAAAAAAAAATAAATCCTGGACCAAATAATGGAGGAGGTGGTAAGGTTCCTGGCTTCGGGGGGGGGAGGGGTGGTGGCAAATTTGTCAGGATCAGGGGGGCCCACGCTCTGTAATAGCGCAAACCCTCAAACTGCTCAGGTGGCCGGCAGCAGCTATGTCCATGCAGAAACTGGGACACGAATGGGTCGGGGACGCACCCAGAGCTGCAGGGCGCGTGGATGTGAGTGTGTCTCAGGGGCCAGCTCCTATCAGCTGTGTGTGTGTGTGTGTGTGTGTGTGACCTTGGCGAACGAGAGCCTTCCCTGGCTATCGTTCTCTCCCCGTGGGGCGGGGGTAATCACTGCTGGCTGGAAGGGTAGTGGGAGGAGAGAGTGAACGCAGGCCCGGAAGGTAGAGGAGGAAGAGTATTAGGTGAGAGGAGATGGGAAACTTCACACTCCTTTGCTAGCGGGGCCATCAGGAAAAGAATTCACACTGATTTGGACATGTTACTATGGAGAATGGGCAATGGCTATTTTAGGACAGAAATGGCAGGAAGCAGGTACCCGGGGGTGGGGGGTAGGGTGAGGGGGGAGAGAGTGACTGCAGGACACAACTCCCCCACCTCTGAGACTGGGGAGCAAGAGGAGAGGGTGGGCTGCAGGATGCTGGAACCGGGAGGGGCCTCATGGAGCCAGGACTGGGATGTAGGGAGGGCAGTGCCAGCTGGAGCTGGGATGGCTGGGAGGCCCGAGGGAGCTGGCTCGGGGAGG
>PVJN01026537.1:0-28940 GCA_004026805.1 Lasiurus borealis | reverse complement strand
CAGAGGATTAACTTAAAAGATGTTCAGGACCTACTTTTAACATTTTCATCATGACCAGAATTCCAAAAAGACTACATTTCCAGTAGACAAAAAAAAAAAAAAAAAGAAAAAGAAAAAAGATTGCCATTCAAACATTTTTATAACTGTTAAATTGGTTTTGTTTTTTAAGACTATTTTACAGTCTGACGGGGCCATCTGAATCTCTAGGGAAATTCTTGAGAACCAAACCTATTGGGTGAAACACAGAAAACGATCCAGTGCTTTCCAGCCAAAGGCTCACTCTCCCTAATGTTGAAACAAATGCAAGATGTCATTATTTTACTATCACCCTGACCCTATTCAATCTTGCAATAGAGCTGTGGTTGGGTAATATGTTTTAGGAAAGGTACTCCTTTGAGATACTAATATTAGCCAAAGCATTATCTCCCCCAAACATACATTTGCACAAATATACACAATATTGGAGCATCCATGTGTCTCTGAAGCCTATCTATAGATGTTAGATGTAGGACCTCTTTATTTTAAAAAAAATGTATATTAAACCCAGAAAGGGGGACAGGAAAAGGGATAACTGTCTTTCTTTTTTTTTAATATATTTTTTTGATTTTTTACAGAGAGGAAGGGAGAGAGATAGAAAGTCAGAAACATCGATGAGAGAGAGACATCGATCAGCCGCCTCCTGCACACCCGACAGTGAAGACGTGCCCGCAAGCAAGGTACATGCCCCTGACCGGAATCGAACCTGGGACCTTTCAGTCAGCAAGCCGACGCTCTATCCACTGAGCCAAACCGGTCTCGGCAGGGATAACTGTCTTTAATGGGAATAGACACTTTCTACTTTTGGTCGTATTTACCTAAATTATCTCCTAACCAATGCTTCCATCCCTACATTATATGGTAGCAGATTTCACTAAAATGGAACCAGAACACTGTTCTCACACTCTGTTACTCTTCCATTCATTTCCCTTCTGTAATGTGTATTTAAACGGAATGTCTCTAGTAAGTTACTGAGACTTGTTCCTAATTATGTGTTCTCTTAATATAGCAATGAGTAGGAGCAATTCCCTATCCTCAGAGAGCTCCTACTCTAAGCAATCCCAAAGAAGTAGGAGAAGTGCCTTAGGGCATGTAGGAGCACATAGCAATAGCTCATCTCATTAGTACGTATCTGATTATCACTCTTTTAGTGATGCCAAGATTGATCAGTAACAACCTGATCCCTGTATTCAGCCTAGAGATTCCTAGGATTTAAAGGTTCTGGATAATGGTTTCTTAAAAAGACTTATTCAGTTTTTCCTTTCATTCTTTCACAGAGCAAACATTTATTCAGCTTATCCTACATAATAAAGGGATAATATACAACTGGACTTAATGTCCTAATGACTGGTTGCTATGATGCACACTCACCACCAGGGGGCAGACGCTCAATGCAGGAGCTGTCCGCCTGGTGGTCAGTGCACTCCCACAGGGGAAACGCCACTCAGCCAGAAGCCAGGATTATGGCTGGTGAGCGAAGTAGTGATAGCAGGAGCCTCTCCCACCTCCGCAGCAGCGCTAAGGATGTCTGACTGCCGGCTTAGGCCAGATCCCTGCAAACATCCCCCAAGGGCTCCTAGACTGCAAGAGGGTTCAGGTGGGGCCAAGGGACACCCTCCACCGAGTGCACAAATTTTGTGTACCAGGCCTCTAGTTTTAAATATTAGGCACGGTGTGTGTGCTACAAATACAAAAATAAGATAACCAAGATGCACGTGGAGGAGACAGAGAAATGATTAACTTTAGTGCAATATGATAAATGTGCAGGGCTAGATGTAAACCTCTGGCAACACAGAGGAAGCAAGGTCAATGGGGCAGTTCATTTAGGTCCGGAGCCATTGGTTATCATGAATTAACCAGCTACTAAAACCCATCTGGATATCTTGAATTCTTGCATTTCAAAGCCAGTCACCAATAAAACTTTGATGAGAGACCTGATACATCAGACTTTCTAGATTCATTCTGCTGGCATCATCAATTTATTTCGTTTTTTTTGTTTGTTTGTTTGTTTTTTTAGCTAAAGATCACAGTATCTTCTTGTAAAGATAACATATGGTTATGTTAACGTAGGTTGATTAGTTTCTTGTGGTTTCTCTAACATATTACTGCAGACTTGGTGATACATTTATTCTCTTTCATTTCTGGAAGTCAGAAATCCAAAATGCTTCACTGGACAAAAATCAAGGTGTTAGCGTGGCTATCCTTCTTCTGGAACTTCTAGGGAAGAATCACTTTCCTTACCTTTTTTAAGTCCCAGAGCTGCATTTCTTGTATTCCTTAGCTCCTTCTTCCTTCTTAAAAACAAGTAACACAGCATCTTGCTTTAGTATAGCCATTGACTTCTGTCTTTGCAGTCAAATTTCTCTCTGCCTTTCTCTTTTTTTTAAATCCTCAACCAACAATGTTTTTTATGGATTTAAAGCAAAAGGAAGATCAAGACATTGATGTGAGAGAGAAACATGGATTGGTTGCTTCCCATACGCCTCCCAACCAGGGATGGAACCCAAAACCTACCTAGGTGCCCTGAATGGGAATCAAATCTAAAACCCTTTGTTATATAGGATGACAATCCAACCAATCAAGACACCCTGCCAGGGATTTACCTCCCTCTTAAAAGGAGTTCTGTCATTAAATTTAGGGACAAGTTCCAGGGATTAAGACTTGGATATTTTCGGAGGGACATTATTCAGTTTACCACACTAGGTATTTAATATGGACATAGTTTCAAAAATAAAGATTTTTTTTGCAAAAAGACATTATTCTAATCTGAAGTAGCCATCTTGTCATATAATCCAGCCCCTTTTACCTACCAGGGTTGTTTGAAACTTTTTTTTTCTCAAGTACATTAGTTTCCAAACATAAATTATTGCTAATGGAATCATTATAGATCTGAAATATCCTGCCTGTTGAGCTTTGGTAAATAGAATCACCTTTAGCTTTTAATCACTGTTTGACATGAAAATGATTAGTGGAAGAATGTTTCAATGAGTTTTCTAAAATCCTATTCTACATTCAAAATGTGATTCGTTATGTTGTTGAACATTTCTTCTGGAAAAAGTCATGAATTTAAAAAAAATATGTTTGCCCCTTAGATTTAGAACTTGGATTTGTCAATCCTTATGAATTAACATACTACTAGAGCTATAGAACTCATCCTGGTTTTTTCCCTCTTATTTCTTCCTTTTTTTCTTTCTTTTTTTTTCTCCTTTTTTATTTTTATATAATCTTTAAAAATTTGTCTGGACTTCCAGAAAGTATATGATAAATTTAGTATATAATTAAAGCAACCATTCTTAGCTAGTATTTCTGGTATAATTATGTGTTCTTCAACCTACCCCCAATAACTATTTCTTTTTTTCTTTTTTTATTTCTGAGAGGAAGGGAGAGTGAGAGTGAGATAGAAACATCAATGATGAAAAAAGAATCATTGATTGACTGCCTCCTGCATGCCCCCTACTGGGGATCAAGCCCACAGCCCAGGCATGTGCCCTTGACTGGAATCAAACTTGGGATCCTTTAGTCTGAAGGCAGATGCTCTATCCACTGAGCCAAACAAGCTAGAGCAATAACCATTTCTTATACTCCTTGCTATAATGCTTTTGGTAACTTATCTTCATTTTAACAGCCTATTGCTTGGGCCTTTATTACAATCTACCTCAAAATCCTTTTTGAAACCAGCAGACATAAATAAAGCAAACAAATAAACAAACCTGGGAGATATATATAAACACCATGAATTATGGCCCGTCTGCAACTTTTTTGAGTGTCAAAGGCATAAATTCAACTAGGAATACATTCTGTTACTACAAAATCATTTTGAAATTGTGTTTCTGTACATTATAGGGCTTATTGAAATATATGGATTGGTAACTTCAGATGTCAAGGATATGCTGATTAATGCCACTATAGCCTGTAGCTTTCTTAATTTAATTCAATACCTTCCAGTTTTAATAATGTACACCTGGTATCAATGAAACTAACAGAATTTAAAATGGAAATGTGTAGGAACTGTTTTTGATTGATACGTCCTAAGTTAAAGAAACATAAACACAGTTTGAAATCATAAGCATATTTTCTGAAGTGTTTCAACAGGATAAAAACTACATTTTGGAACTATATTTTTTATCAAGTTCTGATACAAATGATAAATACATGAGCTAACTAATTTGTGTGTATCAGAGGCCAAGCATATTGGCTATTGTGGAAACTTTAAAATACTATCCTTGTAGAAAAGAATAGAAAAAAATAAAGGTCAAAAATCAGTGGTCTGCTTTTCCATTTATTCTGTTACTCTACTTTTAGATAGTCATTATGTCAGGATTTCTCATTGCATATTCAAAGTTACATCTCCAATAAATCTAAATGATGATTAACTTTTAGAAAGGGTACATATTAAGCCTTAACTCAAATGCAGCAAAATAAATATGTTTGAATGGAGAAAAAATGCACTGATATAAAAAGTAATTTGGCTTAAGAAAATAAGTATTAAATTGTAACTCAGAAATTCTGAATTTAAATTCCATATTCACTGCCTCATCTATCATTTTGAGATAATCTATATTTAAAATATGTAATTCACAATGTAAGTGATTACACAGACTTAATTCTGTTATTTTAAAGTTATAGTTGTCAAAAAAATCTAATGTAATGTTTCCCAATATTTTCCATTAATGAGCTCCTTCTTAATTTTAAAAATGTGAAATACTTCAAACAGATAAAATGGTACATACTAATAGAATATTGTGCCTTCAAAACATGTTTACTCATAATACAGAGTAAGAAAAAAAATTTATCATGTTCATGGACATATATAAATATGCAGATAGCTGAAGCAAACTATTCTGTTCTACTATGTTCTTTTAAAAATATTAGTTACAAGTTGTTTTTTTTAATATACCATATTTTCCAATGTATAAGACAACTGGGCGTATAAGATGACCCCCAACTTTTCCAGTTAAAATACAGTTTGGGATATACCTGCTCTGTAAGATGATACTTGGCATATAAGACGACCCCTGACTTTTGAGAAGATTTTTCTGGATTAAAAGTAGTCTTATATGCCGGAAAATATGGTATTTTTATTGATTTCAGAGAGGAAGGGAGAGGGAAAGATAGAAACATCAATGATGAGAGTGTTATTGATTGGCTGTCTTCTGCATACCCCCTATTGAGATTCGAACCCACAACTAGGCATGTGCCCTGACCAGGTATTGAACCTGAGACTCTGCAGTCCACAGACCAATTCTCTATCCACTAAGCCAAACCAGCCAGGGGGTTAGTTACAAGTTTTCTAAGTGATTTCATACCCACAATTTGGTTCTTGCACCACATTTTGAAAAACAGTGGTATTCTATGAACATTTATGGCTCCATCTTTCACTCAGCTTTATAAGACCTTAACATTTTACTTCATTTGCTTTAAATAGAAAGAAAATGTGACATTAGATAAATTTATGTTTGTGTACCCTTTCTTTTCTCTTTTCCTACTTTCACCACAGAAGCAACTGCTATTTTAATTTTGATGTTTCTTTTTATACATGGTTAACAGTTTTGCCTGCCTTCAGTGGTTCTCAACCTTTTTTAATGCTGTGTCCTTTTAATACAGTTCCTCATGTTGTGGTGACCCCCATTCTTAAAATTATTTTAATTGCTACTTAATAACTCTAATTTTGGCACTGTTAATGAATCATAATGTAAATATCTGTTTTCTGATGGTCTTAGGCGACCTTGCTAGCAGTTTTCAACCTGTGGGTCACGACCCACAAGTTGAGAATCACTGCTGTAGAGCCTAAGACCATCAGAAAACACAGATATTTACATTATGATTCATAATAGTAGCAAAATTACAGTTATGAAGTAGCAACGAAAATAATTTTATGATTGGGGGTCACCACAACATGAGGAACTGTATTAAAAGGTCACAGCATTAAGAAAGGTTGAGAACCACTCCTTTATATGTATCTATAAAAAGATACAGTATAATTTTACATATTTAAAAGTTTTCATGACTGTTATGTTCACCTATTCTTCTGCAACTTTTCAGGGTTTTTTTTGTTGTTGTTCATCATTATGTCTTGATATTTATCAAGTTTGCTGCCAATAGCTCAAGTTTATCCATTTTAACTGCTCTGTAGTAGACTATTGGATTAATATTCTTCATTTTTTTATTAGTCAACTTACTGTGGTTTGTAACATATCTTGTGGCAATGACGAGTCATACTGTAACATTTATATACAAACATTTTTCTGCTCAGGAATAAGTGTTTCACTAGTATTTATAACTAACAGTGGAAGCATGAAACAATAAACACTTGCACATTATTTACTTTCTTATATATTTCCAAATTGTTCTCCAAAGTAGTTGTTCTGATTTATATATGCAACATCACTATATAAGAGCTTCTGTTTCTCTATATCACTGCCACATCTAAACGTGATAAAAAAAATGTGAATGAAATCTTGTATTGCTTTTATTTATATTTTATTGAGTAGTAGTGAGTTTGAAGCTTTTCATGATTTTGATCATTTGAGTTTCCTCCTCTATAAAATTTCCCATTTCCAAATGGGGTATATATTTGATGTATGTATGCTAAAAGTATTTTCCTCATTTTCTATCTTTGAGAATGTGGCCAGGTCTATATTATCAATATGACAGTGAAAATGGAAGAAATTATCAACTGAACAAAAGAAAGGTCTCACACTCGCTGTTTCTGCTTACAGTCAAAGTGTAGCTTTTCTGGTTGGTTCCCATACAAGAACAGCATTTCAAGTGGGTGTGAGGCTTAAGTTGACTTGATTTCAATTCATAATAATAGCTCTCCACTTGGAGTGGTACATAGCACGCATCTAATTGTGTTCTTTTATTTCTAACTAGAGACCCAGTGCACAACATTCATGCACACGGTGTGTGTGTATGTGTCCCCTTAGCCAGGCCTGTGCCCTTTAGCAGTCCAGAAGCCTTCAGGGGATGACTTACTGTGGGGAGTGGGTCTGAGCCACATTCAGGCATCCTTAGCGCTGCTGCAGAGGCAGGAGAGGCTCCCACCGCTGCCTCTGCTCTCACCAGCCATCAACCCAGCTTGTGGCTGAGCAGTGCTCTTCCTGTGGGAGCACTGACCACCAGGGGACAACTCCTGGTGGTCAGTGCTTGTCATAGTGGTCAGTCATTCCACCATTTGGTCGATTTGCATATTACCCTTTTATATAGGGTTTGTCAAAACTGCAGCTGTGGATTATCACTATGATTTAGATAATGTGCCTCTGACAATTTATTGTTTCCTCTGAATTTAAGTAATATATTTTTAATTTTCTCTCAATTCAAATTTTTGAGAAAGTACATTACAATGCAAATGAGGAATACATATATTTCATATACAGAGTGGCCAGATTATTATGATCTCTAAATGCATAATAATCTGGCCACTGAGTGTATTATCTGTATAATAAAAAGCTAATATGCAGATTGTTCCCTCAACCAGGAGTTCAACCAGCAGGCAGTCCGGCCAACTGCTCATGTCCCCTCCCCCTGGCCAGGCTGGCTGGATCCCACCCATGCACGAATTCATGCACCAGGCCTCCAATCATCCAATACACACACACACACACACACACACACACACACACACACACATACACACTGAGTGCCCAGATTATTAAGCGTTCAGAGATCATAATAATCTGGTCACTCAGTGTACACCTGCTATGTGCAGTATATTGTAGTGGAAGGATGTTTAGGTATAGATATAGTCTTTTAGCCTTAGGAGCTATGATATAAATTAAGAATATATAAGTTTAATCAGAATATGGTTTCATTGGAGCCCTAACCAATCTGTATGCATGTGCAAACTATATGCTAGATTAGATCTGAATCCGGGGCTTCAGTTTCAGCAACATTCCTTGATGGCCATGTCACCTTAGCATGTCAATTTCCTATAGCTTCTCAACACTTAGGTAAGCCAAGACTACTTCTAAATTGTTAGTATTAAAAAAATGAGTCCAGCTGGCATGGATCAGTGGTTGAGTATTGACTTAAGAACCAGGAGATCACAGTTCAATTCCTGGTCAGGGCACATGCTCAGTTACTGGCTTCATCCCCAGTGTGGGACATGCAGGAGGCAGCTCATCAATGATTCTCTCTCATCATTGATGTTTCTACCTCTCTCTCCCTCTCCCTCTCTTAAATCAATAAAAATACATTTGAAATAGTAATGACATGCCAAATCAAGACCACACATTTATATTTAATACGTTCCTGTGTAACTTATTAAATAACTCCTTTACCATGAATTATATATAGTGTAATATTCACAAGAAAATGGTGAGATTTACCTTTGAAAATACCAATTAATTGCACCACATGGCTAGTATGGACTTTCAATTGAACCTAAGTATAAAAATATGCATATATTTTTCTATTATATCAATAGCTCTTTGAGTGAGCACATCAATTCATTTGTAAATGATGTTAAATATAAACTTAAGTAATTGAATCTGAGGCATGGGCCAAGGAGTGTATTGCCCTTCATCTTTCCCCAAATACCATGGATTTGGCTCTGATATCACCTCAATTGACTTATTCCTCAAAAGCTGTAAAATGACCCCATCCATATCGAACAGCCCATGCGTTTACAGACATTGTCTTGGTTCTTTGTGAGGTTATACCCATAGGATTGGATTGTTTGTTACTTGACCTTGAAATGCCATTTCACATTTTGGAAAGTCATCAAGCCTTCTGCTCTGCTGTTTCTTGATGGTAAAGTCTCAGAGAAAAGAAAACAGATTCCCACCTTATCCCAAGCTCTAAAATGAAGGGCTATCAATGTTTTTAATTATTCAAGAAGCTAAGATTTTATGTGTTTTGGTGCCAAGAAATAATCTTGTGGTAAAAGCAGCACCAGGTTTACTAAAAAAATATTGGCATCCTACACATCCTACAAACGTGAATTCATTACAGAGGAATTCCACTGCAGTGCATCTGAGCTGCAGCTTCTGTGAGCTAAAAGGACTGTAATAATGCTTTAGAAGTGTTTAGGAAATATGCAGAGTACAAAACAACTGTCAGTGCTACAAAATCAGAGTCAATGTCTAATCCTTTTTGTAACTCCAATGACCAGCTGGAGTGTGCCTCATACTAGGAGACCTATAAGAATATTCATGAATTGTAGTATGAATCATTAATTTTCAAACTTACATCCTCTGACTAATAAAGCATTTCTTTCTATTTTTTTCTCAACTAGGTATATGTGTGGCCCATAGGTTTATTACCTTTGCTTTATGTTCCTTTAGACCAGCGGTTCTCAACCTGTGGGTTGCGACCCCTTTGGAGGTCGAATGACCCTTTCACAGGGGTCGCCTAAGACCATCGGAAAATGCAGATATTTACATCACGGTGCATAACAGTAGCAAAATTTCATGGTTGGGGGTCACCACCACATGAGGAACTGTATACAAGGGTCGCGGCCTTAGGAAGGTTGAGAACCACTGCTTTAGACCAAGGAGCTATGACATAAACTAAAGCATATTTTAGGGAAGGTGTTTTCTAAAATTTCTCAAATATTTTTGCTATTTCAAATGTGTAATGGCAGTTTGAAGATCATCATGGCATAGGTAATTTCTACAACATCCATGTTTTATTGTGACATCCATTACTTCCATTTCACGTGCTGTCTGTAAGATTTTTTTCTCTATATGAGAAATATAACTAAATCAATACTATTTAAAAACCTATAGATGATTGGAATCTTCTCTATGACTAGAAAAGCTTGCCTCTTCTTATTACTAGATACTTATGTTCATGTCTTATGCAATATAATCTGTAATAATAAAAGCATAATAGACCAGACGTCATTCCAGACGACCTTCCAGATGAAGCCAGGGCTGAGAGGACCAAGGCCAAAGCAGCCGAGGTAGAGGGCGGGGCCAAGCCTTGCATGAATTTAGTGCATTGGGCCTGTAGTATTTTATAATGAAGAAGTTTTAAAATAATTAAGATACATTAATTTATACTCATGAAATAACCATGAATGGTACAAAGATGGCCATTTGAAAACAAGTCCTAAGACAGGGATCTGCAAACTTTTCTCAAGCGATCAGATAGTACATATTTTAGTCTCATAGCATATCCAGTTTCAGTCACAACTGCTTAACACTGCCTTTCTAGCACAAAAACAGCCATAGACAGTGCATGAAAAAACAGGCATGGGTGTGTTCCAGTAAAATTTTATTTATAAACACAGGCACGGATTGCCTGTGCCTGCTCTAAAAATCCACTGATGCACAATTTACAATAGCTACAATTTGGAAACAGACTAGTGAGTGGATCAGAAAACTGTGGTACATCTACACAATGGAATGCTATGCTGCCATTAAAAAGAAGGAATTCTGACCATTTGCAGCAACCTGGATGGAACTGGAGAGCCTTATGCTAAGTGAAATAATCCAGTCAATGAAGGAGAAACACGACATGATCTCACTCATTTGTGGATAATAAAGAACATTATAAACTGATGAACAAAAGGATAGATACAGAGGCAGTAAAGTATCAAACAGACTGTCAAATTACAGCAGGAAGGTTAAGGAGAGGTGGGGTAGATAAGAGATCAACCAAAGGACTTGTATGCATGCATATAAGCATAACCAATGAACATAGACACTGGGGGGTTGGGGTATGCCTGGGAGGAGGGTGGCAATGGGGAGATATGTATACATGTAACACAATAAAAAATAAAGAAACACCTATTACTCTTTAAAAAAATAGAAAATTTAATAGACGTGTTATTTTTAATATAATTTGTAAGACCACAAATTCTTAAAAAAATAAATAAATGAATCTGAAAATAACCTAACAAATTTTATTTTCATTACCTGAATTAAAATGTGATTTTTTCATTTGATTATAAATTCATTAAGCTAAACTTATCTGCTCTTACCACTAGACTAGCTGATATGAAAGATATGTAGGCAGTAACATTTTTAGATTAGATACCTTAAAAAGTACTTGAATCTTGGACAGTTGTCTCATTATTGAACTTTATATTTCATGTCTATAAAAATAAAGGGTTACTAATCATTTCTCTAAAATATCTTCAAACTATATAATTCCATATTTGAGTGTCATTTAATTTGTCACTAAGTACTATGTCTTTGTTTATAGAGACTTTTTAAATTCTCCTTTTATTGAAGTCATTGGGGTAATGTCGTATTTCCAAGAGATCTTATTATCTTTGAAAGTCACTTCTAGTTTCTGTATGAAAAAAGAAATGTTTTTAAAATCAATACCAGTGAAAGTCAATCAGTGATAGAATGATTACAGGATACCTTGCTTATCATTGGGAAGCTAAGATAATTATCTCTGTGATTATCCTTGGATCTGACTTGAAAGGACAGAGCAGCAACCTTTTCGGGCCATACCACTCCTAATTGGTGAAATGTCCCCATTATAACCCCTTTGTAAGACGGTAGCCTGCTTTTATTGCCATATTCTAAAGAGATTAGTCGATATTATGGCCAAATGCTAGGAAATCACTAGCCCTACTCCATTCTTAAATTTATCATTGATTCAACATATTCATAAGGAGAATAATTCTAAAATCCTCTTACATACCATCGCATTATATTATTATACACTAGAGGCCCTATGCATGGAATTTGTGCCAGGGCTAGGCCCTCAAAGTCCCTCATAGCCTCGGCTGGTCCTCAAAATCCAGGTTTCATCTGGAAGATCATCCGGAAGGTCATTAGCATATTATCTCTTTATTACATTGGATAAGGGAAAATAGTTTCAAAGTATAGAGGAGAATAGATTGCATCAGACAGCTGCTTCCCAAGTGTTAAATTTCTCTTTCATTGCCTTCATTGTATTGTGTTTCTCACTGAATGGCAGAAATTACTCATATGGACACACAACTATTTCCCCTCCACCAAGTTTTCAATGCCTGCTATTTTTTAGCCCCTAATTAGAGGTCATTGAAAGGGTGCCAATGCGGGAAGAAGTTACCAGGCTTATACTTCATGCATCATTTTTCTGAGAGCTAGCTTTTCCTTCTGCCGCATCCTTTGGAATGGCTACAGTAAGAGCAACCACATTTTTTTTCCAAATATATTTTATTGATTTTTTACAGAGAGGAAGGGAGAGAGATAGAAAGTCAGAAACATCGATGAGAGAGAGGCACCGATCAGCAGCCTCCTGCACGCCCCATAGTGGAGATGTGCCCGCAAGCAAGGTACATGCCCCTGACCGGAATCGAACCTGGGACCTTTCAGTCCGCAAGCCGACGCTCTATCAACTGAGCCAAACCGGTCCTGGCAGCAACCACATTTTTTACAAGGCGATCCCCTCCACCTCATTTGTGGCAATGAAGCCAGGGGTTTCATCCAGGCTGAACTGAGCTGAGTTGATTCTCAGGATTTGGGAGTTGGAACTGAGAAATGATCACCCAGTGAAACTCCAAGGTATTAAGAGGAAATGATGCAAAATTCACAAGATGTTGACAGGAACTACATTTTTAAAATATACCTGGTTGACTTCAGAGAGGAAGGGAGAAGGAGAGAAAGAACATCAATGATGAGAGGGAATCATTGACCTACTGCCTCATGCACACCCTACACTGGGGGATGGAGCCCATGACCCAATTATGTGCCCTGATTGGAAATTGAACTGTTAACCTCGTGGTTCATAGGCCGATGCTCAACCACTAAGCCACACCAGCTGGGTGGCAGGAACTATTTTCTGACATGGTTTTAGAGATAGAAAAAGCCATTTCTTCAGAGAGAAAACAAAGAATGAAACAAGTATACGGAGGGAGGCAGAGTTAACATTTGATGAGCAGCTTCTGGCTTCTCTACAGATTTTGGATCAGGTTCTACTTCACCCCACCACTCAGCTGCATCCCTGTCCTTGGGGTCTGTGCATTTGAATAAACTCATTTGCTAAAACTAGTTCAAATTTGTTTTCATAACTTAAATCCAAAAGAACTAATTGTGAGGTTTATTTTATATTTTATAAAATAAAGAACATAAGAATGGCTACAAAATATTCTTTTATGATGCTAAGTTATTATTAAACATAATTAATTATCTAAGAGATATGCCCCAGAGAAAGAGACCACAAAATTGTGTGTGTGTATATGTGTATGTTTTCAAAAAAATAAGATTTGAGTACTTCTGTGAACCAAGCAACGGTGTTAGGTAGGTAACGATGAACAAATACAATACCGAGTGTGTGTTTTATTGGGGGAAAGATATATTAACCAAACAATTACAGAAATTAGTAATTGATTAAAAATGTGGAAAATGCCACGAAGGAGAGGGAAGAGGCAATTTGCAGGATAGAGGGAGCAATTTATATTAAGGCGCTGAAGCTAATTCAAAGAATCCCAGTGTCACTAATCATAAGAACTTCTTTCACGAAGTCATTTATTAATTAGGTCCTAAAAGCATTGTTTCTGTTTTCTGATTACCATATTTAGCTTTCATGTAGGAAGAACATTTCTATTTATGTTGCAGATTTATTTCTCAAATAATTTAAATCCCATTTCCTTAATATTATTCTAGATTGGCTTGTGGTATGCAATCTTATTTGCACTGACAAACTACTCAGCAAACTCTCTCTCTTTGTAATTGGGGAAAAATAAATTCACCATCATAGTCTTATTGTGGATTAGTGCACGAATTAGTGATTGCATTAGTGAAGTCCTACGTTGAGCTGTTAGATTGTGGTAGTGTCCCAACACATTATTCCAGGACATTCTCTGCCAAGTAGGCCCACAAAGGCCTGTGAGCCCAGAGCTAATAGGAAAAGACACTACCTTCAGTGAGCTGTTCTCAGGGGAGCAGAATGAAGTGCCCTCTTGGGCTGGCATTTCTCTGTTTGTAACCCACAACCTATGCTTCTGAAACACTTCAGTGATATTCTAACAAATGCTGTCAAGGATATGAGAGAACACTTATAACAGTACGGAGGGATGTGTGAACTACATAGCTGTGTACACAAAGAACTGTACATTTAGTTGCCATGGCACTGCTTATTTGTTGTCTTTACAGGGAGCAAAATGGTCCTTTAACTACTGTGTTTCATCCCCTGAGGCAACATTGAGAAAATTGCCTTTGTTAAAGTTGAACCGGAATGCTTCAATTGACACAGGTTTTTTGCGCTTTTGTTGTTAATGAAAAGACACTTGTTCATAAACTCAAGCTTATTGATAGCTTTGAAAAATGGCAAAAGGTCACTGATTCTAACTATAAAAATTCACACATAATATATGGACAACAAATCAGATGGCCATCAGGGAAACAGTGTTTCTTAACATGTGCTGTCTTGAGTTACATCCAAACATGGATGACTGGAGGCATTAATGCCCCCTAGCATTATTTTTTTATTTCAGAGAGAGAGGAAGAAGGAGAGTGAGATAGAAACTTCAATGAAGAAAGAGCACATTAGAATGGCTGCCTTCTATCTATCGCCTACTGGGGATAGATACTGCAAACTGCTTATGTGCCCTGACTGGGAATCAAACCAGTGACCTCCTGGTTGATAGGCCAATGCTCAACCACTGAGCCATACTAGGCACCCCCCACCCGCACTCCCCCCGTGGCATTATTGATGAGGGACTACCAAATATCTGCTGGATAGTCTTCCCCTGATAAGAAATCTTCAGTGCTCTTCAGCATGTGGTCAGTAAGTGATTCCTGTGCAGGTTTAAGAATCTCTTCGTCACGATGCACCTTATTGATAGAAAGGATAAATGATTTTAGGACAAATATGAGAATCCATGTGTATACTTATATGTGTGACACCCTATAAGACCTCTTCTGTATTCCCATAGCACTGTGTCCATGGTTCCATTATGATACTTTTCATTTTTCTTTATAATTAAATTTCTTTCTATGCCATTGTGTTATTAGCTTTTAAAAGTAGAATATGCCATTAGTATTATATTGTTATTATCATTCGTGACTATGAAAGTTACTATATTATTATCAGAATCTATTTTCAGAAATCCATGTTCATTAAGCTTTAACATTATGGAGTAGATACAAAGAAAAGAAATAAGTCTGAAAACCAGTGAATTACTGAATGTCCAGGACTGATTGTCTATGTAGGGAAATTCTCTGGGTTGAGCTTGGTATTATAATAATAACTCTGATTTCACTTATCTAGAGAAGTATTGGAGAAAACAGACTAGGTAGGACTGAGAAAGACCTATTTCATTTTTATAAAATAATTAATGCCTTCAGCATGTTTTAGAATCATAAAACTGTCCTTTGGAGGTCATAACACAAGGACACAGACAGTGGGTGGTGGGGGTTAGAGGGGAGGAGGAGAGATAAATGGGGGGGAAATAGACATATGTAGTACTTTAAATAATAAAGATTTATTTAAAAAAAGAATAGACAAAATATTTCCTGTACCTGGCATATTTCTGAGCAAAACAAACATTCCACATCCTACAAAAATGAATGAGGCAAAATTTTAATCACTAATTTTACTTTTGCACTAAAAGTCCTAAGACAGAAATTCAGTTGACAAGGGTGAGACAAAAAAAATTGTGCAAAATCAACACTGAAAAGACAAAAGTTACAAAATGTAGTGAAATTTAAAAGTATGCATCTTTTGTGTTCAGTGATATTTTCTTTTAAATTAATAAAAGTCACAAAACAAACCCCACTAAAATTATTGTAGGTAATTTTTTTTTACTACAGGTAAAGTTTTTATACCAAAAATGTTGTGAAGCATGAATGTGATAGTGTAAAAGAGATTACAAATTTTATATTGTGAGACTATTTATTTTTGGACTAATATTAGAAAATTACTGTTCATTTCATTAGATATAGTATTATGGTTATTTTTCCCAGTCTTATTGAGATTTCATTGACATACAACACTGTATTAGATTAAGGTATACAACATAATGACTCAATATATGTATATATAGTGTAATAATTATCCCAATACATTTAATTAACATCCATCACTTCGCATAGTTACAACTTTTTTCTTGTGATGAGAACTTTTAAGCTCTACTCTCTTAATAACTTTCAAATTTACAACACATTATTGTTAATTGTTGTCACCAACCTGTATATTACATCCATAGAACTTATTTTTCTTACAACTAGAAGTCTGATTATGTTGGCAAACCATATCTTAATCTGCTAGAGATACATATTAAGCTATTTGGGAGTGAAATAATAACATCTGAGAATTGCTTTACTCTTTAACACTCTACTCTTCTTTTTTAAAAGGTTTTTTCTTTTTTAAAATAAATCATTATTTTTGAAAGTATTACATATGTCCATTTTTTCCTTCCCAATAACTTCTTTCCCCCTTAACCCTCCCAAGCCTTCAAAATCCTATTGTCTGTGACTGTGGTTATGCATATACACACCTGAGCTCATTGTTTGATCTCTTCCTCCCTGCTCCTCCCTCCCCTGCCTTTCCTCTGAGATTTGATAATCTGTTCAATGTTTCTGTATCTCTGGGTCTACGTTTGTTCATCAGTTTATACTGTTCATGAGATTCCACATATGAGTGAGATCATGTAATACTTATCTTTCTCTGACTGGCTTATTTTGCTTAGTATAATAGTTTCTAGGTCCATCCATGCTGTAGCAAATGGTAAGAAGTCTTTTTTTTTTAATATATTTTTTATTGATTTTTACAGAAAGGAAGGGAGAGGGATAGAGGGTTAAAAACATTGATGAGAGAGAAACATTGATCAGCTGCCTCCTGCACGTCCCCCTACTGGGGATGTACCTGTAATCAAGGTACATGCCCTTGCCCGGAATCACACCAGGGACCTTTCAGTCCACAGGCCAACCCTCTATCCACTGAGCCAAACTGGTTTTGGCGAGGTCTTTCTTTTTTACAGTAGTGTAGTATTCCATTGTAGAGATGTACCACAGCTTTTTAATCCATTCATCTGCTGATGGGCCCTTAGGCTGTTTCCAAACCTTAGCTATTGAAAATTGCACTCATATTAACATAGGGGTGCATATATTCTTTCTGATAGGTGTTTATGAGTTCTTGGGATATATTCCTAGAAATGGGATCACTGAGTCAAATGGTAGTTTTAATATTTTTGAGGAAACCCCAAAGTGTTTTCCACAGAGGCTGCACCAGTCTGCATTCCCACTAGCAGGGTACGAGGGTTTCCTTTTCTCCACATCCTTGCCAGCACTTGTTGTTTGTTGATTTGTTAGTGATAGCCATTCTAACAGGTGTGAGGTGGTACCTCATTATCATTTTGATTTGCATCTCATGAATGATTAGTGACTTTGAGCATTTTTTTCATATGACATTTGGCCTTCTGTATGTCCATTTTGGAGAAGTCTCTATGTCCTTTGCCCATTTTTTAATTTTATTGTTTATCTTCTTTTGTTAAGTTATATGAATTCCATATTGTGAGATTTTTAAATTGATGCTTCATTGATATAGAAATGACTATTGAAATCTCAATGTTATTCTACATATTGATGCTATAAATATAATAGGAAATTGTATTTATAAAATTAGATTAAAAATACAAGCATTATAGACTCAAGCACACAAGTATTATCTTAGTTTAGAAAAGTAATTAGTAGTGCTACATACTTTAATGATTAGCCTTCTGAAGAAATGGATTTAGTTCCTATTCTTCCATGATAATCTCTATGTTATCCTAGCTAATTATTACTGATCAAATGTTCTCTGTTTTAGTTTATCCAAGCCAAAATAATTTTTATTTTTGAAAAACCACATCAATTCCTTCTCTGTGATATCTTAATGACTCCTTCCACGTTTGGTGACTATCCCAAAGTCATTTTTGCATCTTCTTTTACCAGTGGCCTGGGATGTTCATCCTGAATGCATTCAAACCTGTTTGCATTTTATCAAAATTCAATATACGTATTGGGGGTGGATTTCAATCTCCTTTCTTACAAATCTTTACATATCTAAATTATTGTATAGTAAGACTCCATTAATTGAGGTCATTTGGACAGAAGGTGATTTGAAATTTTTGAAAAGGAGTTTATTGTTGTAAATGTCTTGTATAATTCAAGCCACGTTTTTTTGTTTTGTTTTCTTTTTAACTTGGAGTGAAATTTAAAGTTAAGAGCTGTGAAATGACTTTCCATTAGAAAGTCTTCCTGTTTGATAAGTACAATGGCGGCATTTGAATGCTAAGGACCTTTCGTAACATTGAAAAATTTTGCTGCCCTTAGAAAGCTGAGCATTCTCTGAAATCTTGTTTACATTCCCTAAAGTCATATTACATTTATTAATAAGAAAGTGCATGGCATAAATAACCTTCCTATTTTTAAGATTCAAGAAAAGCATTAATTTTCTGACTTGATGATCTTGTTGATTAGGAGTTCGCGCGGAATAATACTGATACTCTGAATGGCAAGCTGGGATTCTTAATGCAGGATTCTTGTCCTACAGAGTTTGAAGAATGAAATTCGCAGACTAAACGATTTTAAGTAACTGTGTGAAACTTTATTGCAAGAGTATACAAATTCCTCCAAGTTGCAAAAACGTGCTCTCTCTCTAAAACAGTCCTGTGAGTCTATTTGTCTACAGGTTTGTGACTGCTAGAGGCTTCTTTGTCTTTTCAAGACACCTCCTAATTGGACCCTTCCTTGTTTTATGTCCCCATACTTTCCTAATTGGCTACTTTCCCCCCTTTTTCCTGCATGGTATCAGTTTCAAAGTTTCAAAGCTCACCTGGTGCCCCTCTCTTCTTCTTCCCCTTATCTTGTAACTTTCTTGTAAACAATCTGGCATCTTGGAGCCATCTCTGCATTTCCTCCCATCATATATGCATTCCTCTCCGTGGACACCCCGCTTCCCCTAACTGCCTCTCCTGTCTCTAAAATCCTTTCACATCATATGGGAAACTTATATAAACATGCTATTTCATCCAAAATCTTAATAATCACCAATACACCTGGACAACTATTGGCCTCATATTTGAAACAAACCATTTAACAGTCCATAGAGAGTAGTTTCTTCAGATACTATTGAAACGCATATAAGGCTTAAGTATTTGACTTTTCTGTATTTTGTCTCGTTATTAAATTTATATTTTGACTTTAAAATATTACAAGTACATTGAAATTATACATTTTAGTTTTAAATAGTTGAGTCATAGGTAGTCAACTATTAAAAATATGTTTCTATTGTTAGAATTTTTATAGTCACAGAAATAATACAAGTAAATGAAAGCATTGGATTTTAACCTTTAATTAAACATGCACTTCTTGTTAATTGTCTTGGGGCTAATGTATGCAACTATTACTTTGATTTCCACCACAATTTTATACCTATTTGGAAAGGCATGCCATATGTCGCAGGTACAGAGTTAAAATATCTCAGTGTGATTATAGCTAATTAAATCACATACAATCAAAAACTCTATTCAAGTAATATTTGGTACAAAACTAAAGCACTCAAAAGGGCATACAATTCAATGTGAAAGGTAAGATAGAACTGCCCTTGATCTTCCCATGAAACTCTAATCATTGTCAACTGAACTTCTAGTTGTTAATGTGTTACCTTACTTTGACTAATTATATATCGTTTTAAGCTCCTTCCATTTAATTTCAAAATTTTCCCTTAAGCTTATGAAACGCTTCAGAAACACATAAGGCAGATAGAGTTTGGGTATAATTTTTAATAACTTTTATTGGATAAAATTCAGTGGCCTGAAGATAAGTGTTCTTGGTTTGTGGACACTTAGATAAACATTTAAAAATTAAAATTATTCATGTTTATTAGATCACTAGAGGCCCAGTGCATGGATTCGTGCACTGGTGTGGTCCCTCAGCCTGGCCTGCATCTTTTCGCAATCTGGAACCCCTAGGGGGATATTGGACTGTGGGTTTTGGCCTGACCTCTGCAGGCCAGGCTTAGGGACCCCACCCATGCACAAATCTGTGCACCTGGCCTCTAGTATGCATATAAGATGGTTGGTTACTCTCTTCCCACACTCCTGCCTCCTCCCTTCCCTCTGAGATTCATCAGTCTGTTCCATGTTTCCATGCCCCCTGGTGGTCAGTGCATGTCAGAGCTACCAGTTGAATGGTCCAACAGTCCAATAGTCACTTAGGGTTTTATATATATAGATAAGAATAGTATTACTCTGGGTGCCAATAAGAAGCAACTCGAAGCAGGTTCATGATTTGGAGAAACCAGGTACTTCTAGATGCAAGGGCAATGGGTGGAGCTGAAAATAGTGAGTTTGGTTGCAGTTCTATATGAGGAAGTGAAAACTACAGTCTCCCCCATCCTGGGCATCCAAGTGACAAATCAACCCATACCTAGGCAGAAAGAAAATTAACAATAAGAATAAAAGAGCCTCTGGACTTGGGGACATGAGTAATCACTGAGGGAGGGACTAAGACACTGTACTGAAACAATCTACATTTTGAATGGTTCAGACCCCCTCCTACCAGCTCTCTATGCTCATCTACCAGGACAATGGCAGTTGGCCTGCTTCTGTAGTCAGGAGATTAAAGGATTCTTCTCTGGGGAAAACTCTGCAGCCAAAAGAAAATCTCTGCCTTTTCAGGGTTGTGTTGAAATGAAAAACCAATACTTCCCTGACCAGATACAGTAAGATCTTATTTTCAACCATCCCACCATGTACACAGAGGTTTTATTCAATTTTTCAGTACTTCACTTTTACATAGCAGTGGTGTACTGAAGCTCAAAAATATGAAAGATATTTTTAAGCATTCAATTAAAAAGAACTATGAGAAAGCAAAGACTGTGCAAGGAGATGAAACCTTCAAAAATTACAATGCACTGGAGGGCGGGGGATCCCTCAGCCCAGCCTGTACCCTCTCACAGTCTGAGAGCCCTCAGGGGCAGGAGGTGACCCTGTGGTCAGGGGAAGGTGACACCCCTATCACACCTCTGCTGGCTCTGGTTACCTGAGCCTCAAGTGACCCAGAATGGCTGGGCAGCTGCCATCTGAGGTTTGTGTGCACCTTGGGAAGGCCTTGGGTAGCTGGGGGTGCTGAGGAGACTGGGGGACTCAAGAGGCAGGCACGCAAAAAGGCTAGCATATTCCCTCCTTATTAGCTGTGGGTGCCACCATTTTTGAGTGTGGGGTAGCAATTAGCATATTTCCTCTTTATTGGCTGCGGGCACCATCAGGATGGGGCAGTCAATTAGAATAGTCCCTCCTTATTGGCTGTGGGCATCACCATCTTTGTGATGGTGTGAGGATCCATGATCATATTCCCTCTTTATTAGATAGAATATTCTTAAATACATTAAAGAAGCAATTTATAGCATCCAGGTTACTATAGACATAGACATTCAGGGAACTCATAAGAATTCTTGAGAGATTAAAATATCACAAATGCCCCAGAACTTGGGACAAATTGTCAAAGAAAATATTTTCTTTTCAAAAGGTGATCCACACAGGATGTCTAATTGAAATTTGAAAGAGCTGGAAAAAGTGGAAAAAAATACAGAGAAGGGTAAATTATCAAATAAATAATGCAAGAAAATTTTCTTTACTTGATCACTTTGAATACTTACATTTAAAGGGTTCAAAATGTGATCAGTAAAAGGAATTCAAGATGACCCACATCAAGGCTTATCAGCCAGAAATTTTAGGACATCAAGAGTGAAGATTCCAGCCACACCTCTCACTCAGCTCTGGGCTGCTTAGAGTGAATGGTGAATTTTGTTGCCTGAACTCATAGCCAAACTGGGTGGGGACAGTAAAAAAAAGTAACATATTCCAAAAGGAATTAAAGGATACAGCATAGCACTGGACTTATCAAGGGCAACATTTAAAGCAAAATTTAACAGTCTTCATAATTTTGAGGAAAAAATTACTAATTGTTTTCTACTTACAATTCTATATCTAACCAACCAATCAATCAACTAACCTGTGAGAAATAGATTTTCGTTTTTCAAATTGTATGATTTTCTTTGCACAACCAATGTTTTGTGCCAACTTCTGTTGACATATTTTCAGAATTAATTTCTTTTTTTTTCAGAATGAATTTCTAATAAAAATGAAAATATAGTGTTTTATGTTTATATGTTTCTTAGCATGTTGAAGATGCTCTAGACTAGAGCCAATTACCACAGTAAATCCAGGCCAGCTAGGTGATTAATAGGACCAGTTCAATTTCCTTTCTCTCATAGATATCTAATCTTTGTCTTAATGCTGAGTTCTAGAACCTTGTGTGAAATGTAGCTTTCCTCCGAGTTACTCATTTGTTTCACTTTGGTTCTATCTGACATTTTAGCTATGTTAATTTCTGCCTGTCCATGCCAATTAACTGTCTTTGAACATCTACTGGGTCCACAGCAGAGTGTCAGTTACCAGCTGCTCATTTAGAGTCTATTAGGCAAAGCTTGACTACAATATGACATTGTCTTTGCTTTTTTTATTTCAAGTTTTATGGTTTCAATTGTTCTACTCTCATAAATAGAATATATGCTTTTACTTTTTTCAAAGTTACTAGAGTTTACTCAGTTGAACAATGCCCAACTTACAAATGCATAGTTTCCAAAATACTTATGGTGGATATCTATGTATATGAAACCTTAAGCAACCAGTCGACTGCTGGACTGGTCGACAGTTTGACTAGTCACTATGATACACACTGACCACTAAGGGACAGGCGTTCAATGCAGGAGCTACTCCCTGGTGGTCAGTGCGGTCTCAGAGCGGGAGCACCGCTCAGCTGACCAACAGGCGCCAGACACCTGGCTCACAGCTGGCGAGCACAGCTGGTGAGCACAGCTCAGTAGTGCCACTGAGCCGTGGCAGCAGCAGGTGCAATGGGTCCGGGATGAGCGGGAGCAGCATGGTGCCTGACCCGGGCTTGGGCTCCTCCCTCTCTGCCTGCCACTTTGTGCACTATAATCGCTCAGAGGATGTCAAACTGCCAGTTTTAACCCAGTTCCCAAGGGTTCCAGATTTCAAGAGGGCACGGGCCAGGCTGAGGGGCCCTACTGGTGCACAAATGCGTGTACCAAGCCTCTAGTACTAGTATAAGTACATATATGAATTCCTTTGGCTTCAATGGGGATTTATTAAATATACCAAGTTATCATTTGTTAAAAGAACTGTTAGTAACTGAGGACATCAAGTGTGCTTGCTCATATATATACATAAAAGGCTACATTTAGCTTTTAAAAGTACTTTTTGCTTGTTACTTATACTAAAAAGATGACTTTATTCTTAAAAGTAAATGTGTTATTTAAGAACACTTTTCAGCCGAAACTGGTTTGGCTCAGTGGAGAGAGCGTCGGCCTGGGGACTGAGAGGTCCCAGGTTCGATTCCGGTCAAGGGCATGTATCTTGGTTGCGGGCACATCCCCGGGGGGGGGGGGCAGGAGGCGGCTAATTGATGTCTCTCTCATCGATGTTTCTACCTCTCTATCCCTCTCCCTTTCTCTCTGTAAAAAAATCTATAAAAATATATATATTTTTTAAAAAAGAACACTTTTCATAATTATTTCAGATTCTTTTGTTGTTGTTTCCAGGTTTATCTGCTATTTCAGAGTTAGGACATACATTACCACACTTCACAATGATCATTATCCAAATTTCCTTTGAAACAATACTTTGAGTTGAGTGTGTTTTCCTAAGTCAGTTGATTTCCGTGATTGCTAGACTCTATTCACTGTGTAACATGCCTCACAATTAGATCTGACTTGTTATCCTAAGACTTTGAAAATGTTGTTTTCAGGTACACTTTTACACATGCACACAAAAGATGTGCTGATAGCACTGAATTTCCAGAGTGATCTTTTTCATCATAATTAGCATTAAAAACTCCCTGAGTTGAAGTTTCCAATCCCCCTTCCCTTTGATGCTTCTATAGTTAAGAGGAGGAACAGCCTTAGGGAGCACTTGCTGACTTGGCACCATGAAGCAAGTCACATGTGCCTCTTGATGAGCAGAAAAGCAAGCTGATTTTTTTTCTCATTTCTCTTCCTCCCCCCGCCCCACCTTATTACTATATGGACTGGCTCATTAGTTACTTGCTCATGTTTCAAAGCTAATCCTTAAAGATTATCTGGCTAAATTCAAGACCTCATACCCAAAGTCTGAGATATGCATCTGAGATGGCCAGGGTTTGAAGGCAGATTTATTTCTTTTTAAATATATTTTTATTGATTTCAGAGAGGAAGGAAGAGGAAGAGAGAGAGAGAGAGAAACAGCAATGAGGAGAGAGAATCACTGATCATCTGCCCCCAATAGGGATGGTGCCTACAACTTGCCCTGACTGGGAATCGGACAGTGATCTTGTGATTCATAGGTTGACTCTTAACCAGTGACCATGCCGGTGAGCAAGGTCACTGAGATTGATAATGACATTTTGCAGGCTCTTATGAGCATAGTGCTAGCCATTTCGGTATCGGAAGGGTTTTAGAAATTCTGCTCAGCACCTAGCATCTTTCAGCAGCCCTCTCTAGATCTCTAGTCCAGCTGTTCAATGAAAAGGAATGAAGCTGGAGAGGCATCAGTGTGGCTACAGTTGGTGCTATTGAGATTAACGTTATGCTACCAGATAATACATCCATTATTTTTATTGGAAAGCTGCTTCACTATGTGTTTCTAAGACTGTCAGAAAGATTGATTCCTGAAATATTTTGGGGAAAAAATGCTAAGTACCAGCTACTTTGGGTACTTACCCAGGGGTATTGCAGCTGTCTGGCATTACTATATGGCAGCCGAGCGGTAATCATTGTTCCTCAGATTTGTTTGTGCCTTTGTGTCAGCATTTGAGAGGAGGGAGGTTCAAGCTTATATTGGGGCCCTCGCACCCCAGTGATCTCATCCAGCCCATGGCTTGAAATAGTTTCTGAGTTGCTAATGACTGCCAAGTTTATATCTCTGGCCCTGATGTCACCCCTGTATCCCAGACTCATAACTCCAGCTGCCTCCTAAACAGCTCAGATTGGAGGTCTAAGAAGTGTCTCAAACTTAAAATGAGCAAAACCAAACCCCTGGTCTGTCTACCTGCATGCCCCCCAACCATTCCTCCCACCATCTTCCTTCCTTCGAGTGGCTCCAGCTAAAGCTTTGCAGTCATCCTTGACTCCTCCCTTCCTTGACTTTGTGTCCAACTTCCCAAGGATCCACCTGGAAAGTCGATTCAGTACGTGCACACTTCTCTGCCAGTGCCGCCTTAATCCAAGCTGACAACAAATCTCATCTGGACTTTCGTAAGTGCCTCCTAACACGTCAGCCTGCTTCCCAATGGTATTTTCCCACCGCAGCAAAAGTGAATCCGAAAACACAAATTAGATCATGGTATTCTCTTCTCTGAGAATCACCAATGACTTTCAACCTCAAGGTCCAAATCCAACGTGCAAAGCCAAAGGTGATCTGGCTCTCTGATGTTTTTCTAACTTCATATCCTCTGCTCTTTCTTAGCTCATTTTCTCAGCTTGTTCACCTGGATAGTGACGTCTTCAGTGCACCTCACGTATTCCAGGCACAGTCCACCCAAGTGTTTGTTTGTTTGTTTGTTTTTAAATATATTTTTATTGATTTCAGAGAGGAAGGGAGAAGGAGAGAGATAGAAACATCAATGACAGAGAATCATCCATCAGCTGTCTCCTGCACGACCCCACTTGGGAACAAGCCCACAACTCAGGCATGTGCTCTGACCAGGAATTGAACTGTGACCTCCTGGTTCAGAGGGGACACATAGGCCTACCTAAGCATTTTTTGTCTGTCTTCTCTTTGCCTGAAATTTTCTCCTGATAGGTATTTACATGGCTTATTTCCTCACTTTCTTTAGGTTTACACTCATATGTCTCTTTATTAGAAGGATCTTCCCCCACCAACCTTTATAAAATAAATATAGTGCTGCTTTTAATGCCATCTTACCTTGTTCTATTTTCTTAATGTCCTTTCTGTATTTGTCTCAGGCATGCAGGCTTTATTTTGCTCACTGCCAATTCTCCAGCGCTGAGAACATTGTCTGGTGCACACAGATATCTCATAAACGTTTGTGGAAAGTACATCCACCTTACTGTTCTTTTTATCTTAATCCCCATCAGCTATAAAATGGTACTTAGAATACTGGGTTGTTTTATTTTTAATGAGAATAGCTCTATGTTATCTTTAGCTCTTTTGTATAAAATCCCATTAAAATCCAAGACTCCTGGAGGTCATTTCTCCATCTCTGACTTGACCAGTTCATGAAACACATGCTCTTGTATATGGGGGCTATGTAGAGGTCTTACTACCTCTTGCATTTCTTGGATGGCCTAGCACTTGGTTCCATAGTCAGAGTGCCTGAAAGACAAAGATCTTTCCAATGTTTAAAATCACTGTGAAGAAAAGTCATTTCCACCCTTGCCGGTTTGGCTCCATAAATAGAATGTCAGCCCACGGACTGAAGGATCCTGAGTTCAATTCCAGTCAAGGGTCCTACCTTCGTTGCAGGTTCCATCTTGGCCCTGGCCAGGTCCTGTGAGGGAGATGGTCAATCAATATGTCTCTCTTACATTGATGTTTTTCTCTCTGTGTCTCTCCCTCCTCCCCACTCTCTCTAAAGATAAATCGAAAATCTATCCTCTGGTAAGGATTAACAAAAGAAAGAAAAATAAAAAGAAGAAAAGTAATTTCCTGTATCTTGGGAGAAACTTGAAAGTGTTCATTTCCTATACTTGCCTTTTGTTTCCACCCACTTTGCAAATAGCTGCAATATCTGGAACGCATCTTCTGTGGCCACCTCTCCTCTTCTTCCTGTATTCTTGTTTAAAAGAGAAAGAAGTAATATATATTTCTCTCCTCTCTCTCTCTCTCTCTCTCTCTCTCTCTCTCTCTCTCTCTCTCATCTTAAAAACCTGTCCCAAGACCACTGTCATTCTATTTTATGATTTTTTTTTAAATTTCAGAAGTGAAATAGCTTTATTCTATATTGCCAGTGAATTTTCTAGTTCTTTGGGGAGTAGGAACCATGAAATTCAATACTAGTGTTTGCTATAAAATGCAGCAAAAGACTCGCCTGTGGTACGTAAATCAATGATATCTGCTTTTTCCAAATATATTTTGCATTACGATCACCTGTCCTTTTCATTAGAAATACTAACCCGATTAGTAAATGTTTTTATCTGGTCTTCAATTTTTATTGTGTTAAAATAAATACAACATGAAATTTACCATGTTAACTAACCATTTTTTGTTGTTGACAGTATTACAGATGCCTCTCATTCCCTCTTCCGCTTTTGCATCCCTCCACTCAGCCCCTGCTGTACTGCAGGCCTTCACTACATTATTGTTTGTGTTCATGGGCTAGCCTTCTGAGATCCGTCAGTCTGCTCTATACATCCATGCCTCTGGACCTATTTTGTTTGTCAGTTTATTTTGCGATTGTTTTTTAAGAGGACAGGCCACTACACTTCCTGATGTATTGGACTGGATATCAACTAAGACACAGCTTTCCAACTGATATGCAGTGACACATGGTTGTACCCCAAATGGATTTCAGGAGTGCTAAAGTAATAACTCCTCTAAGCCCTCAGGGACAGCTGGAGCCCCTAGACCAATCACCTCTGACCACAAGATTGTTTACCCCACAGTGCCATCTCTCTCTATATAAGGCTAATATGCAAAGTGTCCCCTCGGGAGTTCGACCAGGAGACTGGGAATTAGATGACTTGCTATGATGTGAGCTGACCACCAGAGGGTGGCATGGAGTGAAGGAAAGCCCCGGACTGCAGCACGCAGCCCATGAAGGAAGGCCCTGGCGCCAGCAGCTGGAAGGCCTCAATCAGCCCTGTTCACTGGCCAGGCCTAAGGACAGGACCCTACCTGTGCACGAATTTCGTATACCAGGCCTCTAGTACAAATATTAGAAATATTATTTCTAATATTTCATGGCATGAAAAAAGTTTAAAGAAACTCAAGTCCAGCACTGCCTAATATAACTTTTTTAGTGACAGAAATCTTCCAGATCGATGCGTTCAGTAAGGTAACCAAAATGCATGTGCTTAATGTGCCCTTGAAATGTGACTTCTGTGACTGAGCTAGTAGCTAAATATTGGATAGTGCAGCTCAAGTTCAAATTCTAAACTATGTATCAGGAGCCAAAGATGACAAATAAACACAATTTATCAATTTATTAAGATAAAAAATATTAATTTGAAGTGTTAACAACCGTATTTGGACCAGAAGACACAAATTTAATTAATAAAACAGTAACTTGAGAATACTGGCATCAAAACAGACCTAACTTTTTTAATCCTCACCTGAGAATATGTTTTTATAGATGTAAACAGAGAGAAAGGGGGAGGGAGATAAACCTCGATGTAAGGGAGAAAAAATCTGTTGCCTTCCATATATGCACCTTCTGGGGATTGAACCCACAACCTAGTTATGTGCCCTGAGAATCAAACATGCAACTTTTTCATGTGCGGGATGACACTCCAACCAACTGAGGCACCTGAACCAAACTTGATTTTTTAATGTGCCGAATATAGTTAGATATGTCAGGCTGAATCTAGCTGTGTTCTCTTTCTCTCTTCTCTTCTTTTTGTTTGATGATGTGGCAAACTACAGTGCTGTTGCCAGAAAGTGCAGGCTTTACCTTATTGAGTTCAGGTGAATTGTGATATCTACATTGTTCTTCTATGGGACATGGAGTAATCAGATAATGTGCCTCGGGGTCCTACAGACAATGTGGTGTTTACCGCCCACCTCTCCATCTTAAATGGCCTGACAGTCTTTGGTGAGGCTACTGCTCTGTGTTTAGCAGTTCTCTTTTTTTTAAAAAAAAAAATGTCCTTATTGATTTTAGAGAGAGAAAGGGAGAGGGATATAGATGTTGAAACATCAATGAGAGACATTTATCAGTTGCTTCCTGAATTCCCCCACAGGGAATGAGCCCACAACCTGGTCATCAAGCCTACAACCCGGGCATGTACCCTGA